>BJCO01354719.1:0-13350 GCA_018326465.1 Flaveria floridana | reverse complement strand
TATCTCACCTTAACCAGTTGGGCTAAGGATCATTGGTTTGTTCTTTTTTACTTAACCACACTTCTTCAGGTACCTTATCTTCTTGGGAGGTGATAGCACATCTACACATCTGTAAGAATATGACATGCCCAGTCTATAGCTTCTAACCAAAAACACTTAGGCATTTTTCTTTCGATCAATATGAACCTAACCATATTCATTAATGTATGATTTCAATGTTCTGCTACCCCATTTTGTTGTGGGATATAAGCAGTGATTAGTTGCCTTTTAATTCCAAAGTTGTCACAAAATTTGTTAAACTCACTCGAGGTGAATTCACCACCTCGATCACTTCTAAGCCTTTTAAGGGTCAACCCCATTTCATTTTCAACCTTGGTTTTAAACTGTTTAAAAGTTTCAAAAGCTTCACTTTTCTTAGTTAATAAATACACCCATCCATTCCTTGAGTAATCATCAATTAGGACCATAACATACCTTTTTCCACTTAGTGACCTGGTTTAATTGGCCCATAGAGGTCTGTATGTATCAATTGAAGTTTGTTAGTGGTTCTCTAAGTGCTTTTCTTTGGGATTCGTTCTCTCTGTTGCTTCCCCAAGTTTCACACTTCACATACTTTGTTTGATTCAGGCACATGTGGCAATCCATTCACCATCTGCTTGGTCACCATGGTTCTTATGGATTTATTGTTCACATGCACAAGTCTTCTATGTCAGAGTTGGTTGATTTTCTCATCATCAACTTTAAAACACTTCCAGGTTTCTAAATTCATTGTAGCCTTTTACAAAAAACATACGGTTTTTGGTCATGATTGATGTGACTATGATGCCACGTTGAGGTTGATAAACATTGCAAACACCCTATTTGATCACTACTATCAAGTTCTTTTCTTGAAACTACCCAATACTCAAGAGGTTTGAAGTGAGTTTAGGTACAAAATAAACATGGGTTATTACCTGATTGCCGCCCTCAACTTCAAAACGCACATCTCCAATTCCCTTCACGTTCAAACATAGATCATTCCCTAGCTTCATAGCATGCTTAAAGCTCTCATCCAAGTTTACAAACCGCTCTTTATTGCCTGTCATATGGTTGGAACACACAGAGTCCAAGAACCATAATCCAGTTTTTGTGTGGTCTGTAAATATGGCATGTGTCATGAGAAGTAAATCTTCTCCTTCGTTAAATTCTGCATAGTTTGTAGCAGTATCTCCATGACCACTTTTATAGGCATTTCTTTCTTCAGATCGGTTTCTTTTCCCATCCCCCCGCCCCGGTATAGCGCTTGACCCAGTTGATGACATTTGTATCACTCAATGGTTGATTTGTCAAAAACAGCCCTGGCTCTACCTTTTCCCCTTCCTCGACCTCTAGTGGGTGAACCTCGTCCATGACCTCTTCCTCTGTCGGCAAGGTCTTGTTCAGTCTTTAATGCTTGTTCATCTCCGGGCTTTCTGTTTAATTTCCGCATTATTAAAGAACTTTATAGTCCATCTACCAATAACTTGTCGATATCTTTTGATTCTTCAAACGAACACACCACATACTTGAAGCTTTTGGATAGTGATCAGAGAATCTTTTCCACCACTTTTACTTCTGACATGTCTTATCCAAAGTACCTCATGTTATTTGCTAGATTCATCACATGACCTAAGTAACATGTTACCCCTTCTCCATCCTTCATTTCAAGTATTTTAAAGTCTCTTCTTAATCTTTATAGTTGAGCTCTCTCAACCTTTGGTACTTATTCTTCATGGCGTCCCGGATCTGTTTTGATGTTTCTTTCTGCGTCATCGTCTTCAAAATTTAATTGTTAATGGACTGGAACATATAGTTTCTCGCCTTTAGGTCTTTCAACCTGTTCTCCTTAAAGGCTTTCTGTTGTGTCGTCGTGGCTTGTTCACCGACTTCGAATTCTGAATATCCTTCGTCGACTACCCTCTGGTATTCTTTTGACCACAAGAGATTTTTCATCACCATTCACCATTGATCGTAGTCCCATCGAACTTGGGTATGCTAGGACCTTGAAATTGTGATGCTTCGTTTGCCATCATGGCTAGTTTCGTCACTTTCTCTCAGGATTTTATGATCGGATACCACTTTGGAAGGTATCACAAGCTTTGCTGTAATTTTATGGTGTTTTGTTTATCAATAAAACAACTATAAATAGCTTAAACAGACTCCAACTACATGTTAAAATTCAGGACATGTTTACCACTAACTATCAACCAAAGACTCAAACCAAACATGACTAAATCAAACATAACATAACATACGTAAAATAAAATGCATGAGCCCATGCAGACATAAAACAATTCACGTGGGCTAAAGCCCATTATTCTTACTTGACCCAAATCCAAATAACCGACCCACTACCTACGAACTATATACTAATAAGAGTATCTTATATCTATGGTCTCTAACTTAAAAACATCAAAAATCTATCTATTCATGTGACGATTTAAAAACACTTAAACCTTCCCATAATCTTTTCTCAAACAAAAAATCATTTCATCTCACACACTATCGGTAACTTTTATATTTCTTTCTAATAATCATTTATTCTGTTTAGTTATATTTTAACTTTATATTATAAAAATAAATATAATATAATTAAAAATAAAAAATAGATTAATATATTTTAATACAGTAAAATATATTTGAACAGTAGACAAATTTTATTTTTAAAGTAATTGCATTATCTAGAAAGACAATAAATTCAACAGCCTATAAAAAAGTATAATAAATTTAAAAGTAAATGTACTTTTCAAAAATACAATTTTAGAAATATACAAACACTTATAAAATTTACTTTCACTCAAAAATAGAAATGCGATCAATAAAGGTACTTTATTATTTATATATCCTTTACAACTTGTTTTTATAAACAATATTTTTTATATAATCTATAACATAGAAAATAAAAACAAGATAAAATGAGAAGGAAAAAATATTAATTAACCAAGCCCACGAACCAGCCCAACCACATGGACCTGCAGCTAAAAATCAATGTACGGACAACTACGTGCTAGTTTTAAAAGAAAAATTAAAATAGATTGTGGTCGAGAGATTATGTACGTTTTATGTTTCAAAGTTTATTACTATTTAATCAACCATCAATCATAATATCTCATAAATTATTATCATTCTTTAATTAGTAATCTGCTTATCGGTTTATTGGTTAGATCAGATTTAAGAGTTAAATGATGTTATACACACATATCAAATGTTTTAGTATAAGTTTATAATTTTATAAACTTAAATAAACATATTGTTATTTGTGTAGTCTAGTCATAAAAGACAAAGTCCATATGCGTAAATTCAAGCTCAAATCTGATAGAAATCAATTTATGTTATAATTTAAAAGTAGTGTATGTTCACTGTTAAAAAAATAAATATATAAAATGTGGACGGTGAGATATTAAATTAATCAATTTAAGAGGTTTTAAAAGAAAAAGTATACTAAAATCCAATTAGTTCAGTCCGGTTCACAAGAAAACGGTTAAAGTAGTATAACTGGACCAGTTAAAAACCCAATTTCTAGTTTGATGGTTTAACCAGCCGGTTAGATCGTGATAACATTACCACTGATGCCTCTAGTCAATGTTGTAAAAATCGCTAGGCGCTAGTCGGGCGACGAGGTGGAGACTAGGGATTAATCGGGATTAACAGTGATTAATCGGGATTAATCGGTTTGGAATTTTTATATATAACTTTCATTTTTATATATATAAATACACATTTTTATATGTAATTTTTATAAATATGTTTAGTTTTATATATATATAAACAACTTTGGCTGGAATTTCAAAATTTTCGCCGGAATTTTTGAACTTCGCCGGAATCTCGCCGGAATTCCGCCTGAATCTCACCGGAAATTCGCCGGATTCTACAAAAATGCAGAATAGAGGCCGATTAACAGCCGACTAGGTCCGATTAGGGCCGATTTTTCCCCGATTTGGACCAATTTTTCCGACTAGCGATTTTGGAGTCCGATTAGGGAAAATCCAATCGGTGGCTCACTGATTACCGACTAGTCGTCGATTAATCGGCCGACTAGTCCGATTTTTACGATACTGCCTCTAGTCACCTAATTTGTACCATATACGCGTTTTATTTCCCTTTGAAGTACCATGCATTGATTAAAGATAAAGGTGACATTTTTATTCACCATAAATACTTTCTGAACAACGTATTCGGCACATTAAACCCATCTGTATAAAATCATTATATTTTCTGCACAAAAACTCAATTCATACCCGACCCGTTTGAGCAATGGGCACAATTATGGATCAATCATACCCACCACCGGCCACCATGTGAGCAAAGACACCTCTTTAATGGGAAAACAACACCCCACCACCAAAACCAAATTTTCTTCTTTCTGCTGAACGTATCAACTGAATCTTGAACAGTGTATTCCCAAATTTTAGTTGCAAAAAACAATTAGAAAATGCAATCAAACTTCCCAAAATCTATTCTACCCGTTTCTTTAATCCCAAAACACCAACATCAAGCTTTGTGTAGGATTGTTTCATGTGCCAACAGTTCTTCTTCTTCTTCTTCTTCGTCTTCTTCTTCAGAGAACAAACATGGGTTTAAGCTTCTGGGCCACTCGATTGGTGACATGAAATCGAGGCTGAATGATTTTGATGGCAGTGAGTATGATTTCCTTGTTATTTTTATGCATATTTTTGCAGTATCATGTAATCAAATCGAACCATTTGTTGAAATTCATGTTCTTGTTAATTTGGTTTTTGATTCTTGGTTTAATTGTAATGTTTTCAAGATTTCCCTTTTGGGTTCTGTCGAAATCATTGATCTTGATCATGTTTTGAGGAAAGTTTCAGTTATTTTTTTTCACTCCACAGTACCTTTAGGACTCCCAAGATTTTCACTCCACAGTACCAACCTTAAGGTTCGATTTGGGTTAGCTTCAGTTTGTGGGTCTCAAAGGTTATTGTGATTGTTAGGTCCCCTTTGTAAAAGAAAGACTATAAAATGAAGAAATCATGGAAGAAATTGTTGTAATTATCAAAAAGATGAACTAATTCATATAATCATCATAAAGATGAACTGATCGTAAGTGCCCTTAAAATTTTTGCATTTATTTACTATTTTAAACTGCAAACAGAAGTTTAGGGTATGCACATACATGTTTGCTCCATTCCTTCCAAATATGAGCAATTAATTCTTGTTTTTATGTTGTGAAAGGTTCGGTGCAAGATGCATTAAACATTTGGGTGTCGAAAACAACAAACTTTTTGAATGAAGTGGCTTCTCCACTTGTCAAGAATGTTCATGATAAAAATCCTACAATGGGAAATGCATATGAGCTCAGTGACACAGAGGAGTTCTTCCTGATGGAGCAGACTATTGATGGCCGGACACCAGGTGGTGATCTTTCATTGGCTGCTATCATCTCCATTGAGCAGTTTAGCAGGTGAGCATAGGTTCCTGAAATGCTGTTTATTCAACTAGATTTAGCAATTTCTGCTATTTAATTATATATGTGTTGGTTTGGGTTGTGTTTCCTCAAACGGATAAAATAAAAAATAGAAAAATACACTAAAAGGGAAACTGTTTGAATGGTGAGTACGACCAAACAATTTTTTTTTGTCTAAACAACCTCCTGTATTATTTTGTTTAGAGATCCTGATGATTATTCCAATGATATTGTTTTTGTAATCACTATTAAGCTATTTATTTTCTAAAATTAATTTAGAAGTGGATACAAAGTGAGTTAACTCAACTTGACCGATCCATTTTGACATTTACCTGCCCTGCTCGTCATGCCACCTCTGTATCAGCCCATATAACATTTCAACATTTTCATTATATCTCAAGTTATGAATATAGATATGTGATCATGAGTCTCATTTACCTTAAAATTCGAATGGGGGGGGGGGGGATTCGTACGCCAGCAAAGTTACTTCAAGCACCACAAGGCTAGTTGTGTGTTTTACCATCTGCTATTGCTATTGGACCGTGTCGTGTGTGAAGTAATTTTGGTAGTGTACACATCGCCTTTTCTTAAATGGGACGCACAAAACGGAGGATAGCGAATGAAAAGTTTCTAATTTTTCGGTGTCGTATGCAGGATGAATGGATTAACAGGGAAGAAAATGCAGAGAATCTTTAAAGCACTCGTCCCTACACACATGTCTAATGATGCCCGTAATTTGGTGGAATATTGTTGCTTTAGGTTCTTGTCTAGGGATAGTTCTGAAATTCATCCCTCCCTGAAGGTTTGTGGTTTCAAATTACTCTGTAAATTATCATTTATTCTGTTTCATAATATGAGCTAAAAACTTTCTTTATGATTTTTCTAAGAAAAGTAGAAATTTCAACCCATTTACATATTGTTTTGTCAAACAGGGGAAGCTATAAAATTTAACTGAAAAATGAAAAATGTAAAATGGGTGGAAAGTCATTCAAAGTGTGTTAAGATGCATAAAACTTCCTAAATTGCTTTTATTAAGAAATGGACAAATGGGTGTGTGGATTTTGAGGTCATGTGGACTAATTCAAGTTTCATAACTAATATGGACTTCCTATATTTGTCGTAAAATTTGACATCGTGCGTCAATCATTGTAAGACATGCTGCAATTTGTAAGATTTTGGTATTCGATTTATTAAATAATCCATATCATTCCAGAATTTACATGTTTGACGACAAAAAAATAATATGAACCTCCTTTAGCTTTTGGAAAGAATCTGTATTTAATTTGGATTCATTTCCCTAATATTTATCATTTGGTCTACCTATATACTTTGTTCTTATTATAGGAGCCGGCATTCCAAAGACTTCTATTTATAACAATGCTTGCATGGGAGCATCCATACACCAAAGAAAAGGAATCTCGGGGTACAATTGGAGAGAAAGCTTCATTTCAGGTTCATTTTTCTGTACTTAATCCTTCCTGTTGTCCTCCACTAATTATCTTACTTTTAATTCTATATATAGAATGAATATTATACCATATTCTTCGTGGAAATTTCCAAATAGTCAGGATCTGTGTGTTTTCCATTTAGCATTTTCATTTGGGTCCCACAATATGGTTTGTAGAAGTGATTGGTCAATAATGGTTCCACGCACAGAAAATAAAGATGGGACGGACAAATAGAGGATGCAGAATGGAGAAAAATGATATAAAAAATGAAATGTATATGTTGTTTTAAGTTAGATTCTTTTTTAGTATCTGTTTTGGTAGTTTAGGCACATAGAAGTTTTCTTCTCCCACATGTCATATTGATGCTTCTATATATAGGTTTCATTTTCGACCTCTTTATTTAGCAACAGGTCAATTTTGTGCGTCTCATCTCAAATTGGTCCAATGGGTAAAATTGGTTGAAAGTCACCCAATATCTATTTTAAATAAATATAGCTATATAGCGTTATAAATCATTTTGTCCAGATTATTTTATAGAAAGTTTAATCTTAATTAGTACATTATCTAGTTATAAATATTTTTAAGAAATGGACTAAAAAATGGTTGTCGGTGCCCATTTTGACCCAAACTTAAAATGGCATGTTTCCACCTCATGGGTATCAGGCGCATATTCTCACCTCTACTTCTATTCATGTTCAACATTCTATGTATCAAAGGGAGAGAGTCACACTTTATACCTTCAAATATACATACAACATCATAAATCATTTTGACATTACCACGTAAATTTTTTATACACTTTTAAGAAATGGGCTCAAATATGGTTGTTGGTGCCCGTTTTGACAGATGCTTAAAATGACCTGTTTTGACTCCATATCCATTAGGCATATATTGCCACCCCTACTTCTACTCATGTTTCAACATTCTATGCATCAAAAGGAGGGTGTCATGAATTATACCTTTGTAAAATTAATTTATTTTTCATTGAAGAGGAAACTTGTTGGAGAAGAAGCTTTTATCCGCATTGCCCCTGCTATCTCGGGCCTAGCAGATTGGCCAACAGTGCATAACGTTTTCAAAGCTCTTTCCGGTGGTCAAAAAAACATCTCCTTCCAAGTATGGTCCAAATATATTGATGAACTTCTCAAGTAAGCTTCTCACTAACATTTTCTCTTAGCATTCAGTTTTGTAATCATCTAAACTACCCCTTGACAATTACAAAACTAGGAACCTTCAGAACCAAAATTACATTGTCAATAGCAAAACTGCTCATTTTGAATTAAAACATTCCTAAAAGGGAAATGTTGTTTATTTCTTAAAGGTAGCAATTTCAATCTTATTTGTATGAAATGGGTCATTTCGGGTTGCATTTGTTTAATAACGGGTCAAATTGGTTGAAAGGGTTATACCATGTTTTATATAAAGAAAACTATATTGTTATCTTCATAACATAGCTTTTGCAATCATATTTTACAAAATTTAACTCTTCATAAAACAAAAAAAAAAATGATTGAAAAAGGTTGGCTGGTCTCCCCCCTTTTATTGGACTACCTGTTTCGCCACCTCTAATATCAGGAGATCCCCAAAAGGAAATTTATAGCTTGTATATTAGGACAAAAGAATACTACTTACAATTTTGAAAATAGTTTTCTTGATCTCCTACTGAGGATTATTTCTTTGACAAACTTTTCCAACACCGGAGAGTGTATGAGGGAAGGAAATCATACAATGTAAAAGAAACTTCTGAGACATCTGGGGAGCGGATCTTATGCCTTGGATCTAGCCGAAAAAGACCTGTTCTTAAGTGGGAGAATAACATTGCATGGCCTGGAAAACTAACCCTGACTGACAAAGCACTTTACTATGAGGTACATCTCATGTCAGTTGTCACTTTACATAAAGTTAAAATAATAGTCGATAATTTTTTTATCATACTTCACTTGCTTACAAAATGTTGTAGGCAATTGGACTTAAAGGCAAGGTGGATGTTATTAGAATGGATCTTACAAGACTTGGTTCACGTGTAGAGAAAACAAGGGTTGGACCATTCGGTTCTGATCTTTTTGACTCTGCTATCTCTGTTACCTCCGGTCCAGAGTGAGTAAGCTTCAATAACTCATCTCCTTGATTTCTTCACCAATAGAAAAATCTTGAATTATTTTATTTAAATTTTATTATTTCAACCCATTTACTAATAAGTTGGTCTTTTGGGGTTACATTGCAAGTCTAATGGGATAAATTAAAAAAATCAGCTAAAAAGGAAACCAATCAAAAGTCCTCCAATGTGTATTTTCAATGCATACAACCTTTTATATCATTTTGATTTGAAAATTAGATTTTTATTGTAATTTTATTCTCCTCTGTTTGTAATCTGGTTTGGCACTTCAGTTTTTCTGAAAGTTTCAAAATTTAGACAAAAGTGTGTTTGGGACAACCCAACCCCT
Organism: Flaveria floridana; assembly: GCA_018326465.1. Lineage (NCBI taxonomy): Eukaryota > Viridiplantae > Streptophyta > Magnoliopsida > Asterales > Asteraceae > Flaveria > Flaveria floridana. The sequence goes on along the minus strand of BJCO01354719.1, from coordinate 4,015 downwards.
TCATACAAAATGCATGTTCTGATAATTTTGATGTATTACCCAATTTTTAATTTAACTTAAAATCATGGCCATATATCAGGTCCAAACCATGGGTACTTGAATTTGTGGATTTAGGAGGTGAAATGAGGCGAGATGTATGGTATGCTTTCATTAAAGAAGTCATTTCTTTGTACCAATTCATAAGAGATTTTGGACCTGAAGAAGGTGATAAATCAGTAAAACATATTTACGGTGCTCAAAAGGGTTATTCAAGAGCTAAAACTTACGCCATTAATGGCATTGCAAGACTCCAAGCTCTTCAATTCAGTAAAAAACTCTTGGATGAACCTACTAAACTTGTCCAATTTTCATATTTACAAAATGCACCTTATGGAGAAATTGTTTGCCAAACGCTAGCAGTAAATTGTTGGGGTGGACAACTGATCACAAGATTTAAGGAAATCGAGTTTGATGATGTGAGATCAGACGTTTATAGTAGTCATTTGTATGACATTGATGGTGGGGTGTACTTAAGAAAGTGGATGCGACATTCATCATGGAATTCTAGTGCTTCTATTGCTTTTTGGAAGAACACTTCAATGAAACAAGCTCTTGTTTTGAGTAAAAGTCTTGTTGTTGCTGATAAAACATTGGTAGAAAGGGCGGCGATTATGTGTCGGCATAAGTATGCTGAGGTTGAGAAGACACAAGCCACAATTGATGCTGCCATGATTGAAGGGATTCCTAGTAATATTGACCTTTTTAAGGTTGTAATTCAAGCTATTTGGTACTCCTGTGTCCCCTTGAAAATTGCAACTTTTACTGCATGTCTATCATTGCAAACATAGGAAGGTATTCAACTTTGGTTCAATTTCAATTTCGGGTAATAAAATTTTATAAAGACCCTCAAACCTTATAAATTTTGAATGGGTTTTCTGCACAGAATATCAATGTACTTTTTCAATGGTCTTGATTTGATCATTGTACTTCTTTTGTGAATTTGAGTCATTAAAAGAGGAGTTTGTGTACCATTTGGGTCATTTTTCAAGTAGTAAATTTAACATTTTATTACATATATTTAACAATTTTATGTAGATATTACCATTTTTGACAGCTGGTTTTTTGGATACAAAGTGACCCAAACAGGACACAAAATCACTTTTAATGACTCGTGTGCTAGAAAATGCAAAGACTAGAAAGGTGCAAATGAAAAAGTATGTTTAAGATAGTTAATGAGACGGTACTTTTAAAAGAGATGTCATTTAATACGTGAAAGTTAAAAATTACCTTAAAATTGAAATTTTAACAAAGTTTGACAGGTTAAGCTGTTACCTGATATAGAAGTGGGACCAAAGTTGCTTACCTTTTTTAAACCATATGTAACTGCTGTAAGATATTAAAAACATTTGTTTCCAACTATCTCTATGGTCAATGACAACAACTTTCATGGGACAGAGATGACAGAGTAGTTAATATTATAATTTTTTTCTAGTTTTTAATAAAGGTCATGTTTGGCTTTAATGTTGCTTCATCATATGGTTTAGGAGCTCGTGCTTCCTTTAACGGTCATTGGCAACAACTTTGGAAAACTTCGACGTTGGGAGGAGCCTCACTTGACCGCATCTTTTCTTGCATTTGTATATACACTCATCTACAGGTTTTTAAGAACACACATCCAAACACCCCCATGATTATCATATGTCTCTTGAATTAAGCTTAATTTAGTTAATAAAATTTGATGTTTCTTTCACTCTTCAGGAATTTGTTGTCATATGTGTTCCCTGTGATATTGATTGTTTTGGCAACAAGCATGTTAGTATTAAAAGGGCTCAAGGAGCAAGGTCGCCTCGGAAGAACTTTTGGCAAAGTTACCATTCGTGATCAACCACCGTCTAACACAATTGAGAAGATCATAGCCGTTAAAGAAGCTATGCGCGATGTGGAGAAATATATGCAAAGTATTAATGTTTCGCTTCTGAAAATCCGTACAATTATTCTTGCAGGCCAACCACAGGTTAGTTATACTTCATCTTTGTAACAAAGTAAATGATTTTAGCTAAAATAATTAATTTGTCGGTAGAAGCTATTTATGTTTTCAAATTAGTTTTCTAGGTTTCATTATGTTGTTACAAGGGGAAGTTTGGATTCACTTTTGAAAACTAGTTAACTTGACATATGAACAAGCTTGTCCAAACACTATCTCCTAGTTCTCCTACAACCAGGGGTGTAAGCCAAATAGAGCCATAGCTCGGCTAGGATCGAACTCAATTTGTTTCGAGCTCTGTATCTAAAGCTTGAGCCAAGCTCATGAGTAATTTTTTATGCTCGAGCTCGGCTTGGACTCTGCTTGTTCATTATCTATTAATATTTTTATTACTTTATAAGTTATAGTTATATATATGTAACATGATATATATTATTTAGTCTTTTACATCACAATTATACACATTGTTTATTACGTATGTGTGTGTATAATATACACACACTAAATATATATTTATATATATATAACATGCTCGTTAAGCTCTCAAGCAACTTGCCTCGTTTACACCCTTGCACACAACTTGATTTATGATGGTGTATTATTTAATTCCGATTCTTTAAAATCACATAATTACCTTCAAAACGCACATTCTAACACACCCGAACAGTCAAAAAGTTATTCGTATAGTCAAGTATCTAAATTTCTTTTTTCTCATCTCAGATAACAACAGAAGTGGCCTTGGTGCTTTTGTTTGGCTCCACTATTCTCCTCACTGTACCCTTCAAATATGTTCTCTCTTTCCTCGTACTCGATCTCTTTACACAAGAACTTAACTTCAGGAAAGAAATGGTGGTGAAGTTGATAAGTTTCTTAAAAGCCCGTTGGGACACCGTGCCTGCCAGCCCTGTTTCGGTATTGCCATTTAACACCAGCAACACTGACGCCAAGAGTGAAAAGAAGGAAACCAATGAATCACCAAAATTAGAAAGAACTCGGAACAAGGACTAAGTCAAAATCTCTATTATGATTAAACTTGTTCTCAATATTTTGTACAGAACTTTAGTTCAGTAGGATAGCACAATATTGTATAGTTGACTTATTCAAGATACAATACGCGACTGAGTAACTATTGGAAAAGAAATCACGAAAACCACCCACACGTAAGCAATTTGCTTCAACCTTTCTGACCCATTGCATACGAGTTTGTTATCATGATACGAGCATTGTTCTGTTTGATTCCTGCATTTAGTAAGAGTCAAAGTTAAAGTCACAGTCAAAGTCAAAGTCAAGATTTTCTTATTGAATATTATTGTTTGCATACCTTGGTGAACAAAACGAGACCACAAAATCTGTAGTAGAACATGTGATGATGCTTGTGGGATCATCATAAGCATAACTGTACGCCACAGGGCATGCGGCTTTAAATATCTTCGAGTAATTCGTTGGCATACATGTGACGGGATTAGAGTACATTCCTTTACAGCAATACTCATCAGAATCAAAGACATTGCATGCGCTCCGGCAGGCGGAGGGTTTTCTTTCAGACCGGAGAGCTAGCTCGGGTGGGCAATTAACCCTGAGGTCAGTGTCACAGCCAGCAATCCTACAGTCACCTTTACCTTGAATTGGCGTAATCGTGAGTGGTAAGTTGAAACCATCGACAAGGCTGACATCGTAAAAAGCAGTGTCACTGAGGGTAAATTCGGCAATTGATGCAGGCGGGGTCCCGGGACTAGTGCAAGTTAGTGTGGTGCCACATGCTCCTGTTTGGCACGTACCATTCCCGTTTTTATCAAAGTCGCACCCCGTTCGGCCCCATATGCGTCCGCCCCACCCGTGTGGGGCGGAGAAGACGGTGGATTCACCTGGTTTGAGGGTGAAACCACCGCCGTTGAGAGTGGTGTTGGTGGCTGTGATCCCAGGCCATATGGTTTCATGGCAGTTGTTGACAATGGTGAGGTTGGTGCAATTTGACAAGTGTACCCCTGATGCAAGGGCAATGAGGATAATAATTTGACTGAAAGAATGCATGATTGTGACTTGTGTGTGTGT
>BJCO01354717.1:0-14818 GCA_018326465.1 Flaveria floridana | reverse complement strand
TTTTAAGCTTCGAAAGAACATTAAAAGTGTTATAAAATCTATTTTCGAAGTGATAAAACTTTTCATTCAGAAGACTTTCTTACTCTCGGAAGTGAGACTATCTTACCACGGATGTAGGTTTGGCTTCGAAAGATATTACACTCGGAAGACTCATACTCTCCGAAGAAAGTTTTATTGTTTAACGTAAATCTTTGGGCCCCACTTTGTAAAAGGTAAAGATTTTCTTAATGATGTCGGAATATTTAAATGTCTTATCCTTACTGCTCCTTTCAAATCATACCCAAACTGTTATTTCAACTTTTCCATCTGCCATTTTACCACATCTAAATACTCTAACCTCTCTTATTAATCCTTTTACCCATTTTACCACAAACTTACACTATTCTTCCCGATCTCTTTCAACAATAGCTCTAAACCCTTAGCACAACCAAGTCGTGATCCTTGACTCCTCAAATGATACTGACCCTCTAAAATCATCCAGATTCTGATTCAGTCCACCTATTACATAGCTCTCACCGTTAACCCTACTGTTTACTCCAACCAAATGGTCGAGTTTTGGGTTAATGGTCAGATTGACACCCTAACAGAGTTAGGGTTAATAGGTCAAGAATCTGTGGCCAAGAATTGGTCATATCTAAATAAACCATCAGGGAACACTTAGAGCATCATGATGAGGGTTCTCCTATGGAATTCCACAAATCTGATTTGGAGGACACCTATACTCAAATAGGGTATTGTGGTGATGTGAGCAGGTCAATGGTCTACAAGTTCAACTTCTCTTACAACTGGAAGTTCCTGCTCTACATCGTTCTTCACTATCTATCTAACAAATTAGGGGGATGGGATCAAATTCCCTATGACCTAGGATGCCTAGTTTACAAATTGGTAAAAGGCCTCATGTTCAACTATTCCAGGTTCGTGCTAAATAACCTCAGGGGAAATCTTCAAAGGGAGACATTCTACATGTATCCTAGGTTCATTCAGCATATCATCAACTGCGAGCTGGATCAAGAGAAGCTTGTTTGTGCAGCTACTCTTTCTATCTCTCCCATGAGGTCGGCCATCTTCAAAGTTCTGAAGAGAGTGTCCACCAACTTCACCGGAAGATATACTGCACTCCTTCCATGTATGATCGAGCCAATGGCTCTTTCTGACATCCCTGTAAACCCCACAGATGATTAACCCACACCAGCACCACCCACTTCACTGCTAACTCTACCTCCTCATCCCGTCAAACATACATACCAGAGACGTCCCAAGCGAACCCTTGTTCAATCTTCTCTGATTCAACAAGCACCTCCTGTTCCATCCAAAAAGACTATAGTGGAAGAATAGGCTCCCACTCAGTGTGAGGTCCAACCATCCTTCACCATTGACCTCAATATGGGTATTAAGTCTCCTCAGTCTCAATCCCATGAGCCCCGAACCCGAACTGAAAGCCCTCAGGTTGAGACACAATACTCCCTTAAGCGACCAATAAGGGACAGCCAAATCATAGGCTATAAGCCTCTAGATATTGATCAAGGTCCCGAGTCATTAGACATAACTCTCATATCCTTTACTGACTTACTTACTGGTACTGATGAGGATTTAATGTTCCTCCATGGCCATGATGTTGATCTACAAAACACATTCAAAGATCAACTGAGCCTAGAGAAACCTCTGACTTCTAGCCCCCATCAGCAAAACCAAACTGAGTGAGTCCTACTGATGTAGAGGGGACTCATGTAGATCCAATTGCCACAACTGAGAATTTCTTAATGGCCTCTGAGGATAGTGGTAACATCTTTGAGACTGAATCTATGGCAACTCTACCAATTGATGACTCTAAAAGAGACATGACTTCGCAAAGGAAACCAGGGTGCAAGGAAACCACAACTGGTGGTGAAGATGAACATACAAGGTATGTTATCTCATCTCCACATGATTCTTCTAAAGAAGATGAGGGAAGTATGCAACTTACAATAAGATACCTACTTTCTAAAGTCTCAAACCTTGAATCAAAGGTTAAGACTTTAGAGGATAGGTCCGCCACTCAGCAACTTTAGATTGAATATCTCAAGGCTCAACTAGCTGAGACATAGATTAAGAGATCTGTTAGTCATGTACCAATCCAAGTCTCTCTGAATTCTTCCTCCAGCTCATCAACCTCTCAAGATGATGCTACCTAAAAGGGGGAGATTCTTCAGAGTGAAAATCATGAAGAGCAAAGTTTGGCTCTTACAACCCTTTCTTCAAAATACCCTGCTCAAAAAGCAATTGTTTTTCGTAAGCCACTTCTAGTTAAACTTCAAGTGGACCCAAAGATGCTCACGGATCTTAATAGATTCCTAACTACATTCCTAATGAGATCTTCACTTGAACAAGCAAGTCCAGATGTCGTTATGGCTTACTTTGGCGCTGAGGAGCTTCAAAGGTTAAATGCACCTCCTACCAGTAAGGAAGGAGTTGGTCAACCTAAGGTCCATATTGAACCTGAGATTGATTTTGAAGGGGATATGGGGACTCATGGCCCAGCAACTGAATCAGTTAGGATAGGTAGTGCAATCCCTCCAACTTCCAAAGCTGAAGACCAAGCTACGGAATAATTGTCAGTATCTTCTGAAGCTGAACTCTAAGCTGCAGAAGGGCTATCTTCCTTATCTGATGATCTAATTATCACAGAGGCAATTCTTGAACTAGCATCTATGATAAATAGTGAAGACTAGCTCACAACTCATCCTACTCAACCACCTTCATCATCACAAGCTCAAATCACCACTCACCCAACCTGAATCCTCTACAACAGAGTCTCTAACGGGTCAAGCTTCTAAAGACATAAAAGGCAAAAGAAAGATATCTACAGAAGAATTGTTTGAAGAGGAAAAGATGGAGAAGCTCAAAATGAAAGGTAAACTCCCCACTGGGAAGCTACTAGCTGCAAGTAGCAAAGTAGTTGTGGCAGCCCAGGAGGCTATCAATAACATGAAGAGAGTGGAGATTATCGACAATCTTGTCAATCTGGGTGTAACTAATGAAGATGTGCTCATCTTAACACTTGAGGAGCTAGTATAGTTAGAAAAGGCAACCCTGCTGCAAAAAGAACAAGATGAAGCAGTAAGGTTGGCCTTAGAAGAGGAAGAGAAGAGGAAGAAAGGGAAAGCTGAGCAGCAGATAAGAAGAGAAAGGGTAGCCTTCTAATTTCTAGGGGCTACCCTTTTGAAGAACTAGCTCCTCATGACAATGACATGATCTTGTGGCTTTTCAACAAAGAACAAGATCAAATGGACAAGGACAAGAGAAAGGATGCTAGGGAAAAGCTCAAGGCAAAGAAGAAGAAGGAAGAAAAAGCCAAACTTGTCATGGCCAAGAAGATGGGAGACAGAGCATGGACGAAATGCCCATGGCTTCTCTTGTAGAAAAGTTGGTCCCATATCTGATGACCCTACAGCGACATGTCAGTGATATCAAAGCTGACATTCACTCAAGAAGAAGGAAGTAAGTTTACTCTAGTTCTCAGAGGATAACACCCAAACCTACACCTCAATCTCAACCGTAAACTAAACCTGAGCCAACACACTTTCCCTTCCCAATAAAAACTGAGCCAACCATTAAACCCTACACCCCTGAACCTATACCATCAGCCATACCCTCATCACCCATTGCCTCAAAACAACCACCTCCACTACCCATCCTAAAACCCAAACTACTTCCCAGAACTCAACCCTCTTCTACCTAACAATTAACCACTCACTCATCATCTAAGCCATCCTCTAAGCCAAGTAAACCGCTGACCTTGGAGGAATTCAAGGAAATCAAGAAATAGCTTATCAATTGTACTTTTCTGAGCGAAATCTCTTATGTAAAGGAGTCCATCAAGTTAACATTTGTTGACGGATTCTCAAGTTCCCTTATAAGAGATGAATTTATTGATTTGCCTAGGGGAACTTTGGACCAGGCACTTCGGCTCTTAGCAGTCAACTCTGATTCATTAAACGAAGAAACTAAGAAAAAGACTGGTGACTCTATTGGACACCAAGAAAGGAAAGAAGCTACTAAATCAACCCCTCACTCTTAGGAATGGAACTGTCCAATGGAGGTTCAAAACCTCTTCTCCTAACTTTGTTATGGAAAGAGAGAATAGCCAAGTCAACAGACTTAACACTACATCTCTGCTTCACTCAAGCAGGTTTGATATTACTTAGTTAGCAGAGAAGCCATTCTCCAACCGCTCCAACTCTTAGATAGCTGCTCATATTCAAAATCATTTGAGCAGCCTTCACCTTGTTGAGTTAACTGCAAGAGCAAGGATTAAAGAAGAGTTGTAGCTAAGAGACCAGGTTGAAAACGAAGGGTCAATCAAAAGAAACACTTTCCTTCAAATGATTGAAGGTCCTGACTTGGATCCTATAGTTAGATAAGAGTATGACTACAACTCCCGTCAACTACCTCTCTTCCGAGGGCCACAAGAAAGGGTACATATGATCTAAAGTAACAGACTAGATCTGTTATCAACAAAGGATTTGTACCAACTACTCAGACCCACTTCTGGAAAGTACAAAGAGACAGACAAATATATGCTCTCCTTGATGCTAAACGATTTAAAAAGTAGAAGACAGTGAGGTTTTGGTAGCATCAGCCTAGGGGGAGTTTGTTGGGATATATTAGGCTGGTGCAACCAAAACCACACTTAGAACAATTTTGGTACAACTATGAAAGACTTTCAAAGCCAAAAGCTGAACTTCTGAAGATCAAAGATAAAAGAACTTCTGAAGAGGAATCATGTCTTCCGAATACATTATCATCTCTCTTCCAAAGATCAACAATTAGAATATTTCAAGACAATGACTTCCGAATCATAAAGTCTTGAAGACCAGCACAAGTCTCAGAAGAAGTAGACTCTTCCGAAGTATAAGTGACCTCAGAAGAACTTGTTCTTCCGAAGCCAGTTAACCTTCGGAAGAATAGTGACCTCAGAAGAACTTGTTCTTCTGAAGCCAGTTAACCTTCTAAAGAATCTAGTATGAACCAGTGGATATTAGCATGGTCCGTCTGACAAGCCGCTGCAACCTTTGAGATACTACATGACGTTTTCCCACGCCCATGTAATTGACCATGCTTTAGTTCACTACTCATTACTTATCAGTTAGTAGAGTTGCTAACTTTAGTTGGTAAACAAAAAAGTAAGTCATGGACATGTCATGACTACCTTATCTAGGATAGTATTTTATTCTAGATATCTTACTACTAATAATGTAGAATTTGTTTAGTAAGTAAGTTTCCAGCTGGTAATCTTTTGTATAACCGGCTATAGATAGTAGTAAATATAGTTTCGTTTGTAAGCTCATAAGAGCATGCTTCAAAGAGTCTTGTAAACTTTGAGTTGAGAATTAATATATACAAGTATCTTGGAATCCATTTCTTGTGTCTTGCTTACTTATTATATTATTATCAACTCTTAGAGGATTCTGTTTCATCATTTGAGTGTAACTTAGTAAGTTTATGAGAGAACAATTGTGTTGAGTGGCCTGTATTGATCCTGTAAAGTCTTTTACTTGTTAGTAATAAATGTTGCATCAAAAGATAAACATCACCAAATGTATAATAATTTCATTTCATATTATCATCAGCCTAAAATAAACCAACAAGAACCCCCCATCACCAGTATAATACTTAAATGAAAAATCTAGTTAATTTCATTTCATATTATCATCAGATTTACCTTTTGACTAGTGATTATAACATGCCATAGCTCACATCCTAATATATTAAATAAGGATAAAAGTACATAAAGTAGAAAGTTACAGACTCAAGACCTTAATGTATAGTTGCAAAAGCATGGACCTTTTCACCAACTCACGCAAGTTTGTGAGTCTTCAGAGTTGCAGCGGAAAGGGGGTCAACTTTATGCAAAAGTACATACGAGAAAAGCATGTTCTCCTTTATCTTCGGAAGAAATCAGTCTTCACTTCATTTGGCATCGGATGACTTTGTCTTTGAAGCTTCGGAAGACTTCATCTTTTGCCTTCGGAAGATTTGGTCTTTGGCTTTAGAAGATTTTTACACTTAGAGTATTTTTCTGAGTATAGTGTAAAACTTCCAAAGAAACTTCTCCCTTGTAATAAGTGCATGCATTCAGGAAGACTTGGGTTGCTTTGGTTGCATCAGCCTTCTTACATAACCTTAAAAACTCCCACTAGGCTCATGCTACCAAAACCGATAAGCTTGTTCAGCAGTTGACCGTCCTTATTAGGATCAAGACCATTCCATTCTTCATCATTTGCTTAGGATCCTTCAACCTTTAATATTATATTCTCATGTCATGGAGATCATACAGGGGTAGATCAAGCATGTCTTTCTAGAAGTAGATATCTTGACCACCTTGATCTCCAATGACATACCATCTGTATGGATTAGTAGCAATGGTCCAAGACAAGATGGGTCTTCCAGCTATAAGAGGTTGTGCTTGAGTACGAGTTGGTTTAGCAGCCTCTTGTTGCACTTCCTCAGGATGCTCTGACTCATTCTGAGGTCTGGAAGTGGATGCCTTTGTCTTCTTACATACTCTCTTCATGGCCATCCTTTTCTTCCTCTTTGGAGTGTTTAACTGAGATGGCTAGTCTTGAGTACCAGGTTGTTCTGTTATGCCTCTCTCAATTGGGTCCTCTTCCCTCACAGGTACAGAAGGAGAAGGAGTAGAACCCTACTATGGAATAGAAGATGAGGTTGGCTGAGATGTAGCTGAAGGTCCAGGTTGTGTTGTCTGTGTTGGTTTAACCTTAATGACAACCTCAGGAGGAGCTTATATTGGTGGAGATTGCAAGTCCACAAGCTCTCCTTTTCTTAATCTTCTTCTTAATCACTCTAATATGCTCATCCATAGTGGATAGAGACATTGGACCGAGCCTCCTTTCGGAGAATCCATACAGCTTCAAGAAGCTCATCATCCTCTGCAAGTCAAAAGACTTCTTTTGACTCTTTTGGATGATGGCTCTTGACTTTGTAGCTTCTTCCATTATTTTTCTCTTAGTAACTTTTTGTTCTTTAATGAACTATTGTTCTAGCTGCTTAAGGTATTCAAACTCAATATACTCATATGAGAGCAGAAGAAGTGTAGATGCCTGATAGAGGCATGTGGCACTCAGGTAGTTGATCATGTTTTGTTTGTCAGCCTCTTTTTCTACCTGAGGTCGTTCAATTGCCACAACCTCTCTCTCAGGGCTTTCATGAGCTAGGGAAAGAGTACGAGCATGTTTGTAGCATCTTTTGCCTTCTTTCTTCTTTACATCTGAGGAGCAATTCTGCATCCTCTGCCTCCTTTTTCTCCTTTATCAGCTCTAAGTCTACTAGTTCATTTATCTTTTCTAAAGGAAGATAGATAAGTTCATCAATGTTATAGTTCCGGGTTCCCAAATAGTTCAATCTGGCAGCCCTCAACATATCATCTTGAGTGTTTAGCCTGGAGGATCCTGATTGCAGCTTCCATGAAGCTTGAGGAACTAGTTTAACTCTCTCCCTTTAGCTTCCTCTTCCTCTCTCTTTCCTCCTACTCAATCTCCTCAGAGGTCATTTTCCTTTTCCCTTTGTCACTCACAGGCCTTGTTGACTTAGGGTGGAGAGAACTTTGGTGTATATTGCTTGGTTCAGTAGTCAAGCTCGGGCAATAGAGAGGTTGTAAATCCCCTTCATCAATTAGTGCCACAATGAGGGTAAAGGATGGTGAAGTAGTTGTTTATGTGACAATGCTCACAGGTTTTGTCACTGGGCCTTCAGTCAAGGTTTCCGTTCTAACCTAATATTGGGTTCTACCTCAACATCTAGTTGACCAATAACATTGCATGTTTGCATTTGCCTTCTTCTATCCTTAATTCTTTAGCAATCATGTCTTTAATTCTCTCAGCCAATATGTAAGCTTGCCTATGTTGAGTTTGGTTGACAAGTGGTATATTGACTAAAGAGAGACAGTCATAGTAATTCAAGGTCTTAAAGTTGAAGATCTCTTACTGCCCTTTAAATCAATGCAGTATTAGGCCTCTTATGGGTGTATCATACCTCCACCCTATTATTTTATTTACAGCTCTATAGGGTGGGAATGACATTGCACTTCGTATTTCCTCCTCATACAGACTTTGTATGAGGAAGTCCATATCAATATGAACTTGAGGAGGTTGCTGAGTGTGAACAATTGCAAGTGAGGTTGGTAATTCCTCAGTGTCCATATTCTGAGAAGAACTCCCAGGTTCTCTAATTATGATAGTTTCTTCCCCCTTTTTAGTAGCATCACTTACTTGCATAGGTGAGCTAGAGGTTAAGTCTATCATATCCTTAGGTTCTTGTGTTCCTAGTTGAGTCCTTATGAAGGGTCTCCTAGCAAGTTGTTCCTTGAGATCAGAGATCTTAAGTTGCTGATAATTGACCCTTCTGTGCAAGGTAGTCACTTGAGATTCCAAGTGACTGACCTTGGAGACTAAATAGGTGCATATTTTTGTTAGTTTTTGCACCTTTAGTCTAAGATTCCTCTCATCTTCAGTAGAATAATCACTTGTGGATGACCTAAATCTTCTTCCTTGTCACCAGCTTGTTGTTCTTGGCTGCTGGATTTCCCCTGTTCACTGATAACATCAGTTAAAGTGTCAATAGGTTAGGTTGCCATGGTTGAGGTCTTAATGATGTATTCACTTTCAGAAGTGAGGGCCTCTTCTATATGGATCTCCGGAACTGGTTCAGGAAGATCCACCTCAGTAGGGGGTGGATGATGTGGGCTAGTTATGGGTGACACAAGAGTACTCATCTCTCTTTGAGCAGGTAAAGAGAAGAGAGATTCATGGTACAAACTGAGTGCCATATCCTCGTCATCACAAAAGTCAAGGCTGTGAATTGGCTAGCTTAGATATAGAGGCTGGGGATGGTAACTTTCCCCTGAAGATTGTTCACTAGAGTGTTGAGACTCTGAGTGAAGGCTTAAGGATTCTAGGGTGATGAGCTCATCAGCCTGAGAATGAGGAACCTTATGACTGATCATTTGTGAGATGGTAGTGGTTTCCTCCTTAGGAGAAGTGGGGGCTCAGGTGTCCACTTCCTTCTGTATGGGTGGTGATATAGGGGCTTGATAGGTTGATTAACCTGTGTAGGGGTTCATTTGTATTTTCTTTGGTAGGTGAGTGTTATATGAGGATGTGTGGGCGGTCTTAAACTAGAAGGTGTGGGTTCAACACTTGCTGGTGCTGCTATCTAAGGCCCCGTTCCCGGGCACCTCACAGTTGGTCATTCATAGCACTAAACATACATAGTAATATACATTTCATAAAACATTGCAGCAGAATTTCATTAACAAAAGCTAGTTCATTTCATTAATAAATTACTGTTGTTATGCAATACAACATTGTTAGGTTACAAAAGAAAACATTAGTTAATTGCATTACAAAACAACAATAATAATATATGTGAATGGATGCCAGTCTTGTCCTGCCAAGTAGCCTCCCCGTGTGCCATCCTAAGCAAATTACCTGCCAACTGAAAATGCATAAAAGTCAGCGTTGCGGAGTGAGTTCTAGTTTTAAAAGTATTAAAATACCTTGTGTGTTTTATATACGAAATATATCTTTCCATAAAATACTTTCCCTCCGTATACAAGCACACATCATACGTACATTCAAACAAGATTCATTCTTTATTTCTTTCTTTCATACTTTAGTTACTATCTTTTATCATCGTATACATACTTTTCTTCCATTCTTTTCGTTAACATTCGCTTTCATATATATACTGTTGGTCATTTCATAATATACATTTCATAAAAAATCCCAGCGGAATTTCATTAACAAAAGCCCATTCATTTCATTAATAAATTACCGTTGTTATGCAATACAACATAGTTTGGTTAAAAAAGAAAATATCCGTTAATTGCATTACAAAACAACAATAATAATATGTGTGAATGGATGCCAGTCTTGCCCTGCCGAGTAGCCTCCCCATGTGCCATCCTCAGCAAATTACCTGCCAACTGAAAATGCATAAAGTCAACGTTGCTGAGTGAGTTATAGTTTTATAAGTATTAAAATACCTTGTGTTTTATATATGAAATATACCTTTCCATAAAATACTTTACCTCCGTATACAAGCACACATCATACGTACATTCAAACAAGTTTCATTTATTGTTTCTTTCTTGCATACTTTAGTTACTATCTTTATCATCGTGTACATACTTTCCTTCCATTCTTTTCATTAACATTTGCTTTCATATACATACTTTCATTTTGTGCTTTTCACTATCTTTATTTTCATTCACATTCTTTCATTTCGTACTTTTCGTCATTCTTTACTTTCATTCACATACTCTCCTTTCATACTTTTCATCATTCTTTACTTTCATACGGATCGACATACAATACCACCTTTTAAACAAAATAATAATATTATTTTGTCCTATTTACACTTTAACCTCTCTACTTGTGCTTCTTTTCTTTTTCTTACAAAATATCTTTCTTTTCTCTTTTTCTCGTTTCTTTTCTTTCTTTTAAATGACAAAATTTCCGTGTGTTACATGCTAGGTTGTTACCTTGAGCAATGAGCTCTAACATTTTTGGGACCAGGGCTATTTCTACTCCTGAGAATCCAACAGTTGGCTTTCTCATAGTCTTGAAGATTTCGGGCTTCATCTATCCGAATTTTAGAATATTACAGGTTCCCCTCAACTGTGATCCCAGTTCATAGTTGAGAATGTGCTAGACACATATAGGGAACATATAATATTCTAAGGAGTCCAAGTTTGCAAGTAAATTAGTGTATACAAATTATGAATACTTGAACTTGACCCCATGAACCATCCCCTGGACTATGAAAGAAAGGTCTTCTGGAATTTGGTCCCAACCTCCATGCTTGTTAGACAAACTGTGAATAATGACATGGTGGAGGTACTTCCACTGAGAGGAAACCTTCCATTTCTTAAAGATTTTGACTAAGAAGTCACCGTTATAGCCCATTTGATCAAAGGAGGGTTTACAGTAGATTTTGGGAAGGACAATTCACCTTCTGCATCATCCAACTGTGAATGAGAGTATATGGAAGCTGGAGTCATGAAGATTGTCCTCCCCTGCACTGTCGTAGACATTGCCTTCTCCTCATCCATGGTGACCACTTTGCAGGTCCTCTAAAATTCCAAAAATTGATCTTCATAGAGTGGAGGATTAATGATGAAGGAGGTGAAGTAGTTAGACATAAAAAGGAAGCGGTAAACCTCTGAGAAACATGGATCTTTCTCAGACTTCAACAAAACAACTTGATTATGTTTCCGGTGAAGATGCATGGAAAAATCTGGTTGGTTTTTGCGGTCAAGGTTGGTCATTTAAGGAAACTTTGCGGTGAAGGAAGGTAAGAACAAAAGTGGTGAGTTAGAATTTAGGTTTAGAGAATTTGCAGATGAAGAATATAGTGAAAGAAGGGGGTAACAATTGGGTATATTTATATGAAATGGACTTGAGACAAAGTTAATGCAAAAGAATAAACTTTGAAGTCCGAATGTTGCTTTCACCTCTAAGAAAAACGCCAAAAAGGTAGTTTTCATGGAAGTTGAAACTCTTTCGAAGGTAATTTATGTTTGGACGTTTTGTGAAAAACTTTCGAAGCCAAATTTTGACTTCGGAAGATATTCCTTAGCTTTGTGAAAATTTGATTCAGAAGATAAAATTACATGAAGTATTTTCTCTTCCGAATAATATTTGGTTTCGGAAGATATTAAAGGTTGGACATTTTATTCTTAAGAAGAATAAATTTTCCGAGACATAATTGCTTTCGGAAGAAATTTGTTCTTCAAATTTATATAAGTACTTAGAAGCATATTTTGTCTTCGGAAGAAATATTAGCATTTCTTCTGAAGGTAAATTTCTTATAGGTAGTTATCTGCTTTATAGATTTAAATTTCTTCTGAAGTCAATGTTAATGTCTTCCAAAAGAAAATATATTTATGAATTTTCAAAATTCTAAGGAGTATCATCTTAAAAGATTTTTTCCCAAGATAAACTGGGCTTATGGAGATGATTGTCTAGACAACTTCAGACACACAATTCCTTTTAGAAATAATATTGATTAAGTTTTATGAAAATCTACTCAAGGTTAATCATCCCAATAGCTAAAACAAGATATTTAAATCTATGTTCATTAAAAGTCTTTGTGAACAAATCAGCATATTGTTCATTTGCGTTAACCTTGACTAATTTTATCAATCCTTTTACATAATTATCTCTAATTAGATGATACCTGATGTTGATGTGTTTTTTCCTTGAGTGCTGCACAGGATTCTCTGTGATAGAGATAGCACTGTTGTTTTTTATGTGGATGGGAGTCTCTTTGAAGTTGTATCCATAGTTCAGCATCTGATTTAAAATACTAAGCACTTGAGCACAGCATCTTGCAGCAATGTATTCAGCTTCAGCAGTTGATGCAGATACATATGATTATTTCTTGCATTGCCATGAGACTGTCCTTGCACCAAGGAATTGGTGTCCCCCAGATGTGGACTTTGTAGTCATGTTGCAGTGACCATAGTCATTATCTGTATAGGCATGCAGATTAAAGTCCGAATTCTTTGGATACCAAACGCCTAGCTTAGGGGCACCTTTGAGATATCTAAGAATTATTTTGATAGCAACCAGGTGTGACATCTTGGGATTGGCTTGATATCTTGCACATATGCATGTAGCAAACATGATATCAGGCCTGTTGGCTGTAAGATACATGAGAGACCCAATCATAGCCCTGTAAAGATGTTCATCTACATACTCCCCCTCAAGATCAGGTCCAAGGGAGTTGTTTCTAGCTATGGGTGTCTTTGCAACCTTATATTCAGTCATGTTAAATATTGTAAGTATGTCCCATACATACTTTGACTGACTTATGAAGATGTCATTGTCAACTTGCTTCACTTGAATTCCTAGAAAGAAATTGAGTTCCTCCGTGATATTCATTTCAAATCTATTCTTTATTATCTTTTCAAAGTCTTTGCATAGCTTTGGATTAGTTAACCCAAAGATAATGTCATCTACATATACTTGAACCATCATCAAGTCATTCCCTGTTCCATTGATGAAGAGAGTTATATCTATAGTACCCCTCTTGTAGCCATGCTGATAGAGACACTCAGATAGTGTCTCATACTAATTCCTTGGAGCTTGGTGCGGCCTATAGAGAGCTTTATCAATCTTGTAGACATAATCAGGATGATCTGGGTCTGCAAACCAGGTGGTTGTTGACATACATCTCTTTATTAATCACCCCATATAAAAATGCACACTTGACATCAAGTTGGTAGACCTTGAAGTCCTTGGATGCAGCAAATCCTAGGAATATCCTAAAAGCTTCAAGTCTTGCTGCAAGAGCAAAGACATCAGTGTAATTAATTCCTTCTTCTTGTATGTACCCTTGAACAACTAGTCTTGCCTTGTTCTTGATGACAAGTCCTCTATCATCTTTCTTATTTCTAAACACCCATTTGGTTCCTGTGATAGTATTCCCCTGAGGAAGAAGGTATAGGTTCCAAGCCTTTTGTCTTTTGAATTGAAGCAGCTCCTCTTGTATTACTTCAACCTAACTTTCATCCTTTAAAGCCTCATCAACTTTCTTTGCCTCTATCTGGGACAAGAAAAAAGGGTATAGACAAACACTTTTGTCATAGGTTTTTCCTCTTATCCTAACCCTTTTTCAACATCTCCAATGATGTTTGTGGTGGGGTGTCACTTATGGATCCTAAGTTAAGGGATCATAGCAAGTTGATTAGACAGGTCTAAATTTGAGAAGTTTAGATCTGGCAATGAAGTGTCTCCCACCATGTCAGCACAATTATCAAGAGAAGCTTGATCCAATGAGTGTATGACATCATTGATGTGTCTTCAATGGAGTGATTATCAGCATCAACAAATTCTTGATCACTGTCACCACCACCATGACCTCCTATATGTTTGTGCCTCTGAGGTGGAATTTTTAGGATTTTCAGATGTATCAGCTTGATCTGTCATTTTTGTGTTGATAGGAACTTCACTTGCAAGGTTAGTAACAACTGGAGGTGATGTAGTAGTCTTGTTTGGTCTTCATAGCTCAAATCTTGGGTCAGGATCTTCTGTTGATGTATTACCTGTAGATCCTGAAACATTTTCACAAGATTTGTTAAAACAGTTGGTAACTAAATCAAGATCAAATAGCCAATCAGGACCTGAAAATTTCACACAGGGAGTGTGCTCAGTGAAGATCATATTGGCTGATTCTTCAACTAACCTAGTTCTAAGATTGTATACTCTATAAGCCTTAGCTTGGGAAGAATATCCAATAAATTATCCATCATCTGATTTCTCAGCAAACTTGGCTACTTCATCTTTGGTATTGAAGATTGTGTTGGGACATCCAAATGATCTGAGAAAACCAATGAAAGGTCTTTTTGTATGCCACAGTTCATAAGGAGTCTTACCATGAGTCTTGACTACTAAAACATTGTTCTGCAAATAGCAGGCAGTGTTAACTACCTCTATCCAGAAGGTGATGGACAGTTTAGAGTCAGACAGCATGCTTCTTGTATCTTCAATAAGTGTCATGTTTCTCCTCTTAGCAACACCGTTTTGCTGTGGAGTCTTAGGAGAACTATATTGTTGGACCAAAAGAACCAATGAGCCAAGATCAGGAAAACCTCTAAGTCCCACATGCCATTACAACAACTGCTGAAGACTCCCATCAGCTGTTCTGACAAAGTCTGAAGAAGCAAAGTCTGAAGATCAAAGATCTGAAGTACAACAGCTGAAGGATCTAAAGTACTGAAGACAAGTACTGAAGTCTGAAGTACTGAAACATACAA
>BJCO01354709.1:0-12518 GCA_018326465.1 Flaveria floridana | reverse complement strand
AACCAGAATGAGATCTTACTAAAAAGGGTCTCAGAACTAGAAATGTTAATCAAGATCAAGGAGGAATTGGCTGAATATCAAGAAACTAAAGGTGATGAAGAAGAACAAAGAAAAGGTGAACCAGAACCAGAACAAGAAACAGAACAGGAATTAGAAACAGAGACTGAGCCAAGTCTAGGCATGGTTGTCTATTCAAGTGATCCATCTAAAGAAACCACAAAGCAAGATTTTGAGCTTGGAGATCTCATAAAAGATCTAAACAGAAACTTACTGGAGACTTTACCATTGATGATGAGTTTTGGGATTTTGTTAAAGACCCAAGACATCCAGTAGAAAACTTAGTGGTGATTCTTCAAACTCTAGTGCCCTTGGAGAGAGAGTTGAGCTTGCAGATTATTCCTACAGTCACCCTGTCTATTGAGCAACAAAACCTCATCAGAAGACTAAGTGAAGAGCTTAAAGAAAGAGAAGAAGCTGTTGAAAAGCAAGCTGAAGAACCAAGACAAACAACTGCAGAAGCATCTATGCTATCCTCATCCAGACCATTAGTACATACCAACTCAAGAAAAAGGAAGTACTTGTCTAAGAAGGCCAATGGAAAAAGGCCCATAGAGGAAGAAGAACCTATGAAGAAGAAACAGAAAGATGATCCAAGAAGTTTGGCTGCAATAGCTAAATTTCTTGAGGAGCATGAGAAGGCCAAGGCATAGTTAAAAGAAATAATTGACATTATTGACTTGGAAGAAGGAGAGATTGAAGGAGGATACCAGGTTGATGAACCTATGGTGAAAGATAGTCCTGTGAAGGTTGAAACCTTTATTGAGGAGATGGTTGAAAAGGCTCAAACTTATACCTAATGATCAATGCAATGTTTCTGATCAATCACAGTTATAATACCGATGAGGTGTTTGGGATGACCTATGAGTCCATGGTTGAAGAAGTGAGAAAGATGAACCAACTTCTTGACCCAACACATGTGACTGAGTATGAGAGAAGATCAGTCAAATCCCCAATCATATTCACCACCCCAACCTCAAAATAGGCTGAAACCTCTCAAGCTCCTTATCCTGATCCCTATACCATGTCTGACAGGGAAATGAAGGATTATCTTTCCAAGTAAGGATATATGAAGAGAAAGCTGGGTAACATGAAGACTAATTCTCTTAGAGCTGCAATCCTCCAAATGATCAATGAAAAGAAAGACAAATTGAAGAACTTGGAAGAGGAGGTTGTAGGAAGTAGACCCAGAACAAGACTCACAACTCAAGACATCCAGCTCACCCATCAAGACCATGATGTCTTGGCACCCATTCTTAATAGAAATCCTAAGTAGTTTACAGAACCCTCTCAATTGAAGCTTCAAGAAGGGTTAACCACTTCAGAGATGATTAAGGGTGTGTCGGCTCCAGAGGGTAAAACAGATGTAAAGATCATTGCCTGGAAATACGACAGTGACTGGAACATGTTTATAATCAAAAGGATTTTAGGGTTAATACAATTCTTCATTGAGTACTCTACTGTTGTGAACACCCTACAGATTCATGATGTGAAAGAATTGACTGAGCTTGAGTTAATCAATCATCAAGTAATGTATAGGGGATATAAGTTCAAAGAAATTCTAAGGATTTTCAAAAGGACAAAGAACTTCAACTAATTAAAGGCAGTTTGTTTGAGGAAAGATAAATCTTTCCAAAATCCCCTGGAGAAGAAAAAGAAAACAAGAAGGACTAAAGAGTTGGTGTTTCCTGAGTTGAATGTACAACCAACTAAATCACTGAAAAGGAAGATGGTAGCTTGCACCCAAACTTCCATCCTAATCTCTAATGTCTATTATGATAAGAAGACATATAAGTTGGTGATTGAACGAAAGTGGGGAGGTAAAGAAGGTGCAAAAATCCGCTTGGTTAGTGGATATGAAGTAAGACTGCTTGATGAGTCTTACATCCACTACATCTTTTTAAGGCACTTCAAGGAAATATCCATAGAGATGGGTTATCCAATGTTGGTGTGTGGGAACCCATATCCCTAAAGAAGATGCCCATTGAAGCAGTCACACCATGTGCCAAATAACCATTCACGTACTAAGTAGAGACAGGATGAATGAGGCCAGAGACTTCTCTAACATGATCAAGTCCATCCTAAATCCATCTCTTCCAGATCCAGGCACAACTCCATTATCACCAGCCCAAGCACCTGCTGAAGACTCAGCAGAATCTTCAAAACCTCATCCACCATCAAAACCCTGAAGTACGTATGCTGTATAATCCTTAGGGGGAGTATTGTTGGACCCTGAAAGGATCATACATGTCAATTCAAGTGATGGATGATGGTTGTTCTGTTAGCTGATTCTCATAAGTCCAATCAGGTGAAGAAAAGACCAAGTGTTGGCTATTCGCATTTTTCTACGCAGATGACCAATAAAAAAATACTGACAAGTGTTTGTTCTCCTGTATAAACAGATGCGGATAGCTAAGAACAAATGCTGCAAGTATTTGTTCATCCGCATTTGTTAATACGGATGCATCATAACAAATACTGTTAAGTATTTGTTCATCCGCATTAGTTAATGCGGATGTACAAAGAGAAATGATGATAAGTATTTGCTCATCCGCATTAGTTAATGCCAATGACCAAACACTTAATGTTGATGAAGAATAAAGAAATGCCGATGAAGCCAAGGCATCCGCATTAGTCAATGCGAATGTTCAACAAATAATGTGGCTGAAGACCTTTTGTACTTAGACTAGTATTCTGTAAAGATGTTAGGGTAGTTTAGTCTTATTGTACAGGCTTTATGTCAGCCTATAGATAGAATAGAATATCCATCATATGTAAGTTTTTCACTCATAAATATACCTAATACCCAAGTTACGAGGTTCTGAGGTTGTCTTTTCACTGTTCTTGAAAACCCTAGAACCCGTTGTAACTTGTTTATTCTACATTCAATACACAAGCATTTATGAGTATATTTACAGCATTAAATGTTCTTTGATTCAGTATTTCCGCTACTTAATCACTAACTCAACACCATATTCGATCCTTGTTGACTTAACATCAACACAGAATATCATTCTCGGACCCAGTCAGATCTCTCAATCTGTGACTTAGCTAGTTGAGACTTGACATATTCAATCTCAAGTTGCTGAGTGGCAGACCTATCTTTTAAAGTCTGAACCTTTGATTCAAGGTTTGAGACTTTAGAAAGTAGGTCTCTGATTATGGGTTGCATACTTCCCTTATCTTCTTTAGAAGAATCATGGGGAGGTGAGATACATACTTTGTATGTTCATCCTCATGACCAGTTGTGGTTTCTTGGTACCCTGGTTTCCTCTATGTGATGATGTCTCCTTCAGAGTCATCAACATGTAAACTTGCCACAGATTCAGTCTCAGAGATGTTACCACTGTCCTGAGAGGTCATTGAGACATTCTTAGTAGTGGCAACTGAATATACATAAGTCCCCTCCACATCAGTGGGACTCACCTCAGTTTGGCTTTGCTGATGGGGGCTAGAAGTTAGAGGTTTCTCTAGGCTCAATTGATCTTTGGATGGGTGTTGTAGATCAACATCATGGACTTGGAGGAACATGAGATCCTCATCATTGCCGGTAAGAAGGTCACTAAAGGATATGGTAGTTATGCCTAATGAACCGAAACCTTGATCAATATCTAGAGGCTTAGAGTCTATGATTTGGCTGTCTTTTATCAGTTGCTCAGGAGAGTATTATGACTCATCCTGAGGGCTTTCAGCTCTGGTTTGGGGCTCATAGGATTGAGACTGAGGAGACTCAATACCTATATTAAGGTTAATGGTGAAGGATGGTTGGACCTCAGACTAAGTGGGAGCCCATTCTTCCACTCTAGTCTTTTTGGATTGATTAGGAGGTGCTTGTTCAATCAGAGAAGATTGAACAAGAGTTTGCTTGGGACGTCTCTAGTATGTATGTTTGATGGGATGAGGATGTAGATTTGTCAGTGAAGTGGGTGGTGCTGATGTAGGTTCATCACCTGTGGGGTTTACAGGGATGTCACCAGGAAGGAGTGTAGTATATCTTCCGGTGAAGTTGCTGGACACCCTTTTTAGAACTTTGAAGATGGCTGGCGTCATGGGAGGAATAGAAAGAGTAGATGCACAGACAAGCTTCTCTTGATCCAGCTTGTAGTTGATGATATGCTAAATGAACCTGGGGTACATGCATAATGTCTCCCTTTGAAGATTTCCTTTAATCTTATTTAGCGCAAACCTGGAGTAGTATAACCGAATGCCTTTTACTAACCCATGAACTAGGCATCCTAGGCCATAGGGAATTTGATCCCATCACTCTGATTTCTTAGATAGACAGTGAAGAATGATGTGGAGCAGGAACTTCCAATTGTATGAGAAGTTGAATTTGTAGACCGTTGATCTACTCACATCGCCACTATATCCCATTTGGGTATAGGTGTCCTCCAAATCAGATTTGGAGAATTCCATAGGAGAACCCTCATTATGAAGCTCTAAGTGCTCCTTGATGGTCTGTTCAGAAATGACCAATTCTTGGCCATAGATTCTTGTCCTAATAACCCTAACTCCGTTTAGGGTGTCAATTTGACCATTAGCCCAAAACTCAGCCATTTGGTTAGATTAAACGGTAGGGTTAACTGTGAGAGCTATGTACCAAAAGATTTACGTTACACAGTAAAACTTTCTTCCGAGAGTATGAGTCTTCTGAGTGTAATATCTTCCAAAGCCAAACTTACATTTGTAGGTAGGATAGCCTCACTTTTGATAGTAAGAAGGTCTTCCGAATGAAAAGTTTTCTCACTTCAGAAATGGATTTGATAGCACTTTGAATGTTCTTCTGAAGCTTAAAACATTTCCGAAGATACTACAAGTGTTAGAAAAGTTGCCTTCGGAAGATAAACAAAGATAGGTTCCGGGGGAATGTTTTTCTTTTCGGAAGAACTCATACTTAAGAGAAAAGACTTTTTGTAACATGGCTTAGATTGGTTGACATAGATAGAACACATATTAAAAGGTTTTCATATGAGACAAGTTAGTCAATGTTTATCATCCCAATAGCTGTAATCAGATATTTAAATATTTGTTTATCAAATGCCTTTGTGAACAAATAAGCATAGTGTTCATTTGACTCAACTTTTACTAATTTGATCAGATTTTTCTAATGAATATCTCTGATAAAATGAAACCTGATGTCAATGTGCTTTGTCTTTGAGTGGTTGACTGGATTTTCTGTAATGAAGGTGGCACTCTTGTTGTTAATGTGAATAGGAGTCTTCATAAATTTGAATCCATAATCCAACATCTGATTTTAAATCCTTAGCAGCTGAGCATAGCAGCTAGCAGCAGCAATGTATTCAGCCTTAGCAGTTGATGTTAAAACACAGGATTGCGTCTTGCATTGCCAGGAGATTATCCTTCCATTAAGAAACTGACATCCTCCTGATGTTGATTTCCTGTTGATGTTACAGCCACCATCGTTGGTATCAGTGTAGCCATAGAGATTAAAGTCTTGACTCCTAGGATACTAGAGACCCAACTTGCGAGCTCCTTTAAGGCATCTTAGGATTCTCTTGGAAGCAACTAGGTGAGACACCTTTGGAGCAGCCTGATATCTTGTACAGATGCAGGTTGCAAACATAATATCAGGTCTACTTGCTATGAGATACATCAGAGATCCAATAATTGCCCTATACTGATGTTGATCAGCATCCTCCCCCTAGGAGTCAGGACAAAATTTGTGATTTCTGGGTATAGGTTTCTTTGCTAGCTTGCAATGCTTCATTTCAAATCTTTCTAAAATGTTATTGACATATTTAGATTGATTGATGAAGAACCTATCTTTCATCTGCTTCACCTGAATTATAAGGAAAAAATCTATTTTTCCCATGGAACTCATCTCAAACTTCTTCTTCATAATGCTTTCAAAGTCCTTACACATTTGGTTATTTGAAAAGCCAAATATGATGTCATCTACATAGACTTGTACGAGCAAAATGTCTTTTCCAGTCTTCCTTATGAATAATGTCTTGTCAATGGTACCTCTGGTGTAACCATTCTTTAGAAGAAACTGAGACAAGGTCTCATACCATAGCTTAGGTGCCTGGTGTAACCCATAAAGAGCTTTATCCAATTTGCACACGTAGTTGGGATGATGTGGGTCTTCAAATCCGGAGGTTGGCACACATAAACTTCTCTATCTATATCTCCATATAGAAAAGCACACTTGATATCAAGTTGGTAAGCTGTAAAGTTCTTGGATGCTGCATAAGCAAGAAAGACCCTAACTGCCTCAAGTCTTGCAATAGGTGCAAAGACATCGGTCTAATCAATTCCTTTTTTTTGAGTGTATCCTTGAACTACTAGTCTTGCCTTGTTCTTGATAATCAAGACTCTCTCATCCTTTTTTTTCTAAATACCCACTTTGTGCCAATGGGTACTTGACTAGATGGTAGTGGACATAGGTTTTAAACCTTTTGTCTTTTGAATTGAAGCAATTCCTCTTGCATTCATTCAATACAACTACTATCCTTCAGAGCTTCTTCTACCTTCCTTGGTTCCATCTATGAGAGGAAGCATGAGTACAAGCAGACATTTCCATTATGAGTTTGTCTCCTTGTTATCACACCTTAAGAAACATCTCCAATGATGCTTTCAGCTGGGTGGGTGTTGTGAATCCTGAGTCTAGGGATCACATCCATTTACATGGAGAGATCTAGATTTGAAAAGTTTTACTTAAGGTTATGAACATTTGGACCAGCTGGGGTTTCGCATTCATTCAATGAGGACTGATTGAATGAAGGAGAAACAACATCAGTAGCCATTTGATGTGGAGTAGCCTTATTAGTTGCCTATTCTTCCTGATTGCTACTTCCATGAGCTTAGTGTTGTGCAGTGTTTGAGTTGTCACTCAATGAGTTTTGACGCTTACTTTGTTGATAACTGGTTGAAGCTCCACTTGTTATTTTGATAGGAGATTGAGCTTTGAAAATTCTTAGAGAGCTTGGAAGAGGTCTAGGTAACTCAAATAGTTGATCATCATCTTAGTCACTTTGAGTTCCTGTTCCAGTTGAAACATTGTCATAAGAAGATTTAGAATAGTTTGGAAACAATTCTAGATTAAAGATATGATTAGGGCCATTCCCCTTAACATAAGGAGTGTGCTCATTAACAACAACATTGGATGATTCCTCAAATTGCTAATTCTTGATGTTGTATACTCTATAGGCTTTTGAGGTTAAGGAGTATCCAACAAAGATAGCATCATCTGACTTTTCAGCAAATTTTTCTAAATTGTCCTTTGTGTTAAGTGTGGTACACCTGCTACCAAAGGACTTAAGAAAACCAATGAATGGTGGTCTCTTGTTCCATAGCTCATAAGGAGTTTTTCATTGGGGCTTAACAATAAGAACTTTGTTCTGCACATAGCATGCAGTGTTGACTGCCTCTACCCAGAATGTTAGAGGCAGCTTTGAATTAGATAACATAGTCTAAGCAGCGTCAATAAGTGTCCTATTTCTCCTCTCAGCAACACCATTCTGTTGAGGAGTTCTAGGAGCACTATATTGTCTAGCAATCCCTTTTGAGTTACAGAATAAGTCAAGAACTTCATTCTTAAACTCAGTCCCTTGATCACTTCTAATTATTTTAACCTTATGATCTATTTGATTTTCTATTTTAAGAATGAAAGACTTTAAAGTTTCAGCAATTTCATCTTTAGTCCTTAAAAAGAATACCCACGTATGTCTAGTAAAATCATGAACAATCACAAGGTAGTATGATTTTCGTCCAATGATCATTATACTTATGGGACCAAGTAGATCCATGTGCAATGAGTGTAATGGAATGGTGATAGAGTTAACTTCTTTGGATTGATGAGGAACCCTGTGTTGCTTTCCTTTTAAACATGCAACATTGTTTTCCTTACAGCGAAATTCCTTTTTAGGCACAACATGTACCAAGTTATTTTTCACCAAATTATTCATGGTTTTAAAACTAACATGACACATTCTTTTATGCCATAGAGTTGACTCATCACCATTTGCTTTGGAAAGAAAGCATGATACTTCACCCAGTGGGGAAGCATTTTTCATATCAAGCTTGTACATATCCTCTTTTCCTGGGAGATCTAAGAAGCACCAATTCCTGAGGAATTGTCATCCCGTGTTTGAGGATAATACACTTATGTTCTGTGAAAAGCATGTGGTGCTTTTGATCATAAAGTTGAGAAACACTTAATATATTGTATTCAAGTTATTTGACAAAGTTTACTTTGTTAATTTTTAACTTACCATTGGATACACTACCTCTACCAGAAATGTATCCTCCAATTTTACCTCCAAACTGAACAGGTCCTCCATTAAAATATTGAAATTGTTGAAGAAGAGATCTGTTCCCTGTCATGTGCCTGAGCATCCACTGTCCTAAATCCTTACATTTCTATTTTTGTCATGTGGATGTCCCTGCACATAAGGTGAGAAAGTTAGTTGCTATTGGAAACCCAAGCCTTGTTGGTCTTGGGTTCTTCCAATGTGGATGACATAATCAAACTAAAATATAGACATGGGGGTTCAATTGTGGTTTAGGAAGAAGAGCTTTGGGCTACAACATCTTCTTTAATCTTTCATTCCATCCTTTGGTTAACCAGCGAAGATGAGCTTTATGAAGCTTGAGTAGCATAGCGTTCTTCCGATGCTTCTTTCTTCTTGAAAGAGGCTTTCACAACTTGTTCTTCCGAAGCAGTCTTCTTTTTGGAAGGTTTCAAAGGAATTCTCTAGTTCTTTGGAATTTTCTTTGACTTGTCTTCCAAAACAGTTTTCCTTTTGGAAGAATGAGTTTCTTCCGAAAGCAATTTGGCTTCGGAAGTAAATTTTCCTTTTCCTAACATTTAAACCATGTGATAAGGTCCAAATGTGAAACCTTACTTGACTTTGTCCTTCTTAACATTAATTGCATAATGTGTGCTTGTAGGATTTTTGTAACAGTCTTTAGCCATGTGGTTGTGCAGACCACACATTATGCATTTAATGTTACTCTTCATGGGGTATGATGATTGTTGTTTCTTGCAATTCTCAACAGTCTTCCCCTTCAGTTTCTGATCCTTTAGCTGGATAGGAGTGTTGGTACTGCATTCCTTTCCTAGATTAGATCTTCCAACCACCAGGAATCCAGCTGAGATAAACACGCCCTTTTGCTTTGGGTCTATCTTCAGCTTGGACTCAACTACTTTCTTGGCAGTTTTCCTGGATGCCTTGGCTTTGTTTCTTTTGGCTTTAGGAGTCAGGGGTTGTTCATTACTGGTGAGGATTGATTTTTCTACCTAATCCTTCCCTGTAATAGTTTCCATATTTGCATCATTCTTCTTCTCATAAGATAGGGGGTCAGCAGATGGAACCTCTTGCTTTTCAGTACCACATCTTGGTTGTCTGATAGATTCATAAGAATATGGTGGAGCAATTTCATTGGTTCCCAAGCTACCTTTATTTTAATAACATATTTGTGAGTAGGAGGATGATGCAAGAATGGTTTGGAAGTTATGCTCTTTAATAGCATACTTCCTTGCTTTAGCCTCAGTTATGACTAGCTGGGATTCAGCCTCAGTTATGACTAGCTATGATTCAGCCTCAGTTAACTTGGAAATTAAATCTTTGATTTGAGTCCTATAATTGGATTGTTCATGCTTTAATGAGGACACAGTTCATTCTAACTCTTAAATTTTCATTTTATAGTCAGACTCTGCTATTTTAAAATCAGATTTTAAGATGTTTAAGGACTCAATGTCAAATTTGATTTCCATGTTATAGTCCTAATACAGTTTGACTTTCGCAATACAAGCTGGAGTGCAAAGGTGTTCATATACCTTGCTGTCATTAGTTTCAGCCATTAGTGCTTGAGCAGGAGTCACTTCTTGCACCATGAAGCTCCAGTCAACTTTTTGAGCAACAACAATAGTTTGTTGTTCAGTTGAAGTAGCTTTATGTGTGGCAGGATGTGTGGAGGCTTGAGTGGATCCTAGATTGGATTTTGGAGCTTTGCATTCCCTAGCAAAATGACCAAGTTGATTATAGTTATAGCACTTGGCCTTGCTTTTGTCAAACCTGAATTTGCTATTGGTTGGGTTTTGAGGGAACTGCCTTCCAGTTCTTTTAAAGAACTTCTTTGCTCTATAAGTCAGCAGAGCCATTTATTGGACGATGTCCATGTACTCAACATCATCTGGGCTGAAGCATTCTAGATCATCAAAGTAGAACTGAAAGTCACTAGAATGTTCATTTCCTGAAACAAAGGCACAAATATCCGGGAAGGGAACTTGATTGAGCTTGTTGAGACCTTGGTGTATCAGGAAACGTGATATATGGCCCAGAAGAACATGGTTGCTGCTGAGAATAAGTCAAGTACTGTTAGGACTGGGGATTTCTTGATCCTTCACCAACAAATAGAGCATTGCTAGTGGAAGGACCAGAGATTCTATTCATCTGGTGGTCTTTCCGAGTTTCCATATCTACGCGGTATGTAACACCCCAAATTTTATTTAAAAGAAGAGAAAATATAAAGCATCTTGCAAGAAGGGAAAAGGAACAAAAGTGGAGGGGGGCAAAGTGTAAAAATGTACAAAACCTTATTATTTTATTATATAAATAGGTATGACCGCCTATTTTGGTTTCTACAACCTCATCCTTGACTGAAATGAAGAAGAAAGAAGAAGTTCTCGGTTTTAGAGAGAGAAAGAGGAAGAAGAAGCTGCATGTACCTAACGGTCCTCATGCGCTCAACTTATCTCATGTGCCTAACGGTCCTCATGCGCCCAGGGTCATGCGCCCAAATAGTGGACATGTACCTAAACAGTAGTCCATGCACCCAGATTCCTCATGCGCCTAAATGATTGTCCATGCACCAAAATAGTACCTATGCACCCAGATTGCTCATGCGCCTAAGTGTTGATGCGCCTAAACAGGCATCATGCGCCTGCATAGTGGTAAAACGCCTAAACAGGGGTCATGCACCCGTATAGTGCTGATGCGCCCAGACTGTTTTATACTTAGAATTTTTAGGCTCGTGCGTCTGAAATGTCCCATGCGCCCATTTTGAACTTAGGACTTTCTAAGTGGATTTTAAGGGGTAGATTAGGGAGATAGGCTCTGTTATGATGTGACGGCTTATGCTTGATGTATGCATGATAATGTGATGAGGTTGATGATGTGTATATGTGTGAGTGATGTGTTATCTTTCTTCGTTGAAGAGTTTTCAAAATGTATGTATTATGTTATGTAATATGTTATGTATGACTTTACGTGATATGATATATGAATAAATGAATGTATGAATGAACGTAAAGTATTATGTAACGAAAGTGGAAGATAACGAATGATGAGTATGGAAGTGACAGATGATGAGATACGTGTCGCGTACCCCAGTACTGTGTCAGTCTTAGGACATGAGTTGGGGGTTTCTTTAGAAGTCACGGCATAGTATCAGCTTTCGAGCGTGAGTCGGGGGTATTGCATGAGATAGCATGAAGTGTGTAGGAGATGACGTCTTGTTGCCCGCCCCGGTACTGTGTCAGTCTTTGGACATGAGTCGAGGGTTTGTTTATAGGCCCTAACATAGTATCAGTCTTCGGACATGAGTCAGGGGTGTTGCATATGAGATGGGATCTTTGTCACGTATCCCGATGCTGTGTCAGTCTTTAGACATGAGTCAGGGATTTGTGTATAGGCCCCGATACAGTATCAGCTTTTGAGCATGAGTTGGGGATATTGCATGACACAGGATTCATGTAATGGTAGTAATGAGCGAAGGAATGAATGAATGAGCGAATGATGATGAAGATAATAATAATTAATATCAATGTGAGCGTATGATGTATGACCATGAAAGGATGTAAAGTTTGGTTTTTTTATAGGAAGTAAAGTATTTTAATATAAAACTAGAACTCACTCAGTGTCACTGACTTTTTGTATACATGATAGTTGGCAGGTATTTTGTTGATGCTGAGAAGTTGCGGGCATGGATGCATAAGCTACTAGGAGCGTTTTGAGGCTTGCATCCACATTTTGACATGTTATATTGTTTTGTTATGTAAACGAAAGATGTAATGTAATGAAATGATATGTTTTAATTATTAATGAAAGTTTTTAAGTTCCAATACAAAAGTAATGTCCTTTTTAAAAAGTTTTATGTGATGATCGACCAACTGTAGGCGTCCCGGGAATGGGGCCTTACAAGTTGGTATCAGAGCCAAAGTTTAAGAGAATTGGGTAATATTTTCAAAAACCTAATCTTAAACTAAGAATGGGACCAAAAAGGAAATGGATGCTAGTCCTAGTAGCTACGTTCCTACAGGTAAAGGTTTATTGTAAACGTTTTATGTAAGTTAATGTTAACTGTTATTTTGTGCGCATGTTATGTGGCTAGTGTGCTTTTATGTAGATTTAGATACTGATGTAGTCAGGATAGGAAATGCTTGGGGTGTGAAGAGTAAACTAAGTGGCTAATTACAACTGGCCACTGTAATTAGG
>BJCO01354703.1:0-10616 GCA_018326465.1 Flaveria floridana | reverse complement strand
ATATATATATATATATATATATATTTGTTAGGTTAGAGTCTTACGATTAGATTTTATTAGTATTAAATTTCTTGTTTATTTTTTCTTAAAATCTAAAAATTTAAAAATTAAAAAAAAATTCATTTTAAATTATTTTTCAAGTCGTCCATATTATGCTATTGAAACGATCTCATATTTTCATGCATTTCACGGATAATAGCACACACAAACGAACATGGTTTCGCTTATTTATATTCATAGATAAACACGGGTTTATTTATATTGTTGAAATGATCTAATGAGAAATGTGTAGAATGTGTTTGTGATGGTGTTACAGATTTTTGCTGCAAATGATTGCCGATCATCAGCTGAGAAAAGTACCTGACCAGAGAACCTATTCTTCAAGTTTGCAGAATATACCGAGCTAGAATTTCTCCTTCTACATCTTCTTAAAGCACTCAAGAATAGAGTGTTGGAAAATCTATTCCTTATTATTCACAAAGGATCCACACGAAAAGGGGGAGCATACAAAAAGGGGGAACCTGTGAGATGAAAGATCTTCAATAAAACATTATCAATCTAGGGGGAGATTGAAGATCATTTTATGGTTAACTTATTGGAACTGAAGATGATACAAGACGTTGATAATGATAGACTAAGGGGGAGTATTGTTGGGTCTATAAAGGATAGTCTATATTATCAACACAGTCAAAGTCGACAAAAGTCAACGTCACGGTCAAAGTCATCGGAAAAGTCAAACAGACGCGCTGGAGACGAAGAACCGAGACGAGACGTTGAAGATATATTTGACTAGGAGTTTTATTGTTACTAAGTATATTTTGTGTTAATAAAATATATTTAATCTTGTTTAGTCATTTTTAAATTTTATTTGTATTTTTCCTAATTAGTTTAAGTCTAGGGGCTTAATGTGTCATTAGTGAACATTATATTCCCTATAAATAGTTAAGTTGTAATCAGGGTTTTGGCAAGCTTGCAAGAGCTATATTTAAGGTTTTCCATGTAAACAACATCTTATGCAAATCAATATCGATGAAATAGGGGTTTTCATTGATATTCTTGAGTGTTCATCCGAGTTCTTCATATTTTATCATTTTGATCCACATCATCATTGTTATTTGATTGATTCAAGTGCTCTTGGGACTTATTGAAAATGTGTCTCCAAACCAAGCACTAATGGCATATCTTGATGAAGCCAAGGTAATGCATTGCTAAAGTAAACAGATATAGGTCCTACAACTTAGAGATGAGATCTGATCTTGAGTCCTTGAACATCTGAAAATCTTATTTCAAAAGAGCTAAAAATGAGTATAAGTTAAAAATAGATGACTTTAAAGAAGACCATTTCAACTCTTAAACATGAGTTAGTAAACAGATACACTAACTACATGACTCAAATCAAAGATCTCATCAATAAGTTAATTGAGTGCTAGGCCAAGCTTGTGATCAGCAAAGCCAAGGCAGAGAAACATGTTCTTGATAAAGAAACCTTCAATAACATAATATCCTCATCCCTGGATGTCAAAGTATGTTATAAAAAAACAGGGATTCTCTAGTGAGATAACTCCTCTAGACACTTTGTTGTCTGTAAGATCTCCCATGTGTGGAACTAGTCAGGATGAGCTTCCATCCTTAGATCCTAGTGATGAAAAGAATGAATAGGAGACAATGAAGGATAGATCTGGGAAAAGTGAAGAAGATCATCCTAACAAGGGTCACTATTCTCCTGTGGAAAGAAAAAAGTTAGGGATGACAAAGTTCAAGAGAAAGAACTTGATCCGAGCAGGCAAGAGAAGATCAAATAGAGCTCAAGAGATCAAGGTCACCTTCAACTCCAAGAAGAACGAAGTTTTTATCTCTGCATGTTTTGAAGCGGTGAAGACTGAGGATACAACTTTGAATCTAGTACCAAGAGTTCAAGTTCATGTCCAATTCATCCCTGTGAAGGAATGAAGGCTAATCAGTTATGTATCACTGGTACATAGCATGAACCATCCACCTCTAAAGGCAAGTTCACCCTAGGAAGCTTGCTACAAAATGTGAAAGGATGAGGATGGAGATGAAAAGTGATCAAACTCAGTCTTCCATTCACAAGAAGACCCTCAGAACAAAGCAAATTGACTGCATTATGTGTGGCAGTACTTCTCATCTTGCCAAGGATTGCTTCTACAATCCCAAAAGTACTGTTAATGATAATGAAGAAGACTTCTGAGAGGAACAAGAAGAAGAAAGCTTCAGAAGAAATCTATATTTCTTTCCAAAGCTCCAAGATAAAATGAAGACAAGTGAAAAATTACCTTCGGAATATATTTTGGTCTCGAAAGAAAGGAATGCTTCTGAAGCACTAAAGCTTGCTGTAGTGAAAGCAAGATCTTCCAAAGGGACAGTCTTTGAAATTCCAAAGCTGTAAAAACTTTTGAAGTATTGAAGGTCAAGTCTAACCTTCCAAAAATGGTGTGGAAGATAAAGGAAGACCATATGACTAAAAGTTCTTCACCAACAATAGCAAATGATCCCCAAAGTCTTAGTATAGGATCAATTACTGTTGCATTGTCTTCAGTTCATTTTGAAGAGCCCAAGACCAATGAGGCTTGGGTTTCCAAATATAACCGACTCTCCTTTATTTTGCAGGAACAACTGAATATCAAGAAGAATGTATGGATTATTCACAGTGGCTGTTCTAGGCACATGACAGGTAATGGCTTATTGCTTCAAAACTTTGAAAGAATTGATAGAGGGCCAGTTGCTTTTAGAGGAGATGCTAGAGGTTACATTACATAAAGGGGCAGGGTCATAAATGGTAAGCTCAACATTGAAAAGTTAAACTTTGTTAAGGAGCTTGTATACAATCTACTGAGTGTATGTTAATTTTATGACCAGAGACATAACATGCTCTTCACTAAGCATAAGTGTATTATTCTCAAGGCTGGGGTGGTCATTCCCCAAGAGCATATCCTGCTTAGAGCACCCCGTAAAGGGAACATGTACGAGATGGATTTGTAGGAAACATCCCCTTCAGTATAAGTTTCTTGCTTCTATCTAAAGAAAATAGTGATGAGTCTTTCCTTTGGGGTAAAAGAATGTGCCATGTAAACTTTAAGAATATGAATAAATTAATTAAGAATGATTTGGTAACTGGAATGTCAAAGAAAGAGTTTACAAGTGATGATCACTATGTTGCATGACTGAAAGGGAAACAACACTTTATGTCTCACAGGCCAAAGGAAAATAACTCTATCACTACTCCCCTACACTTATTACACATAGATCTCTTTGGCCTCACCAGCATAATAAGTCTAGAAAGGACCTCATATGGTTTAGTGATCACAGATGATTTCATAAGATTCACTTGGGTTTTCTTCCTTATAACTAAGGATGAGACTCCTGAGATCTTGAAGAACTTCATTCTAAAAATTAAGAATCAAAGTGATCACAAGGTCAAGATCATAAGATGTGATCAAGGAATTGAATTCAAGAACTAAATCCTTGAAACATTTTGTGATGAAAAGGGCATTACAAGAGAATATAATAGTTCCAGGACTTCGCAGCAAAACGATATTGCTGAGAGGAGAAACAGAACACTAATTGAAGCTGCAAGAACCATGTTATCTGACTATAAACTGCCCATCACCTTCTGGGCAGAGGCAGTCAATACTGCCTGCTATGTGCAGGATAGAGTTTTAGTAGTTAAGACTCATGGTAAGACTCCTTATGAACTATTGTGCAAATTTAGTTCTATCTAATCAACTTGCTATGATTCCTCAACTTAGGATGCACAAGTCACACCCCACCACAAACATCATTGTAGATGTTGAAAAAGGGGTGAGGACAAGATGATAAACCCATGACAAATATGTTTGTCTATACTATTGTTTCTTGTCTCAGATAGAGCCAAAGAAAGTTGATGAGGGTTTGAAGGATGTAAGTTTGGTTGAAGCATTGCAAGAAGAGTTACTTCAATTCAAAAGATAAAAGGTTTCGAACCAAATCCCTCTTCCTCAAGGTAAGACTATCATAGGAACCAAATAGGTGTTTAGAAATAAGAAAGATGATAGAGGACTTGTCATCAAGAACAAGGCAAGACTGGTTGTTCAAGGGTACACACAAGAAGAAGGAATTGATTACACTGATGTCTTTGCCCCTGTAGCAAGACTTGAAGCTATTAGGATATTCCTTATGTTTGCTGCATCCAAGGACTTCAAGGTTTACCAACTTGATATCAAGTGTGAATTTTTATATGGTGTGATTGATGAAGAGGTGTATGTCAAACAACCACCTAGCTTTGCAGACCTAAATCATCCTGATTATGTCTACAAGCTTGATAAAGCTCTATATGGGCTGCACCAAGCTCCAAAGAAGTGTTATTAGACACTATCTCAATATATCTATCAGCGTGGCTACAAGAGGGGTACTATAGATGGAACTCTCTTCATTAAAGGAATAGGGAATGACTTGATGTTGGTTCAAGTATATGTAGATGATATTATCTTTAGGTGAACTAATCCAAAACTCTACAAAAGACTTTAAGAAGCTGATGAAGAACTGGTTTGAAATGTGTGCCATGGGGGAACTCAATTTCTTTCTAGGAATTCATGTGAAGCAAGTTGACAATAGCATCTTCATAAGTCAGTCAAAATATGTACAAGACATACTTAAATGATTTAACATGACTGAGTGTAAGGTTGTCCTTGGACCTGATCTTGAGGGGGAGTGTGTAGATGAACATATTTACAGGGATATGATTGGGTCTCTTATGTATCTTACAGCCAGCAGGCCCGATATCTTGTTTGTTACATGCATATGTGAAAGATATCAAGCCAACTACAAGATGCCATACATGGTTGATGTTAAAAGAATTCTTAGATATTCAAAGTTGCCCCTAAGCTAGGCCTTAGGTATCCGAAGAATCCTGACTTTAACCTGTATAGATATACAGATAGTGACTATGGTGGCGGTAACATGGCTGCAAAGTCCACATCTAGGGGATGTCAATTCCTTGGTGGCATGATAGTCTCATGGCAATGCAAGAAACAATCCTGTGTATCTGCATCAACTTCTAAAGCTGAATACATTGATGCTGCATGTTAGGACAGTGTACGTACAGAGTACTAACTGATTCAACGTGAAACCAGATCAAATAGTGCGAACTCCTATTTGATTGGCGATCCAATCAGGGAGAATGTTAATCCGATCAAAACTAATGATGAGAATACATTAAGAATTGATTATAATTGATCACAAACATTCTATGAAGTTGGAAAGGACTCTCAGGACGAACTGGGACGGCTAGGGTAAAGAATTCTCGAAGTGTTCCGTTTTTCCATGAATTAAGTGGTATTTATAGGTTTTAGTTTTCATTCGTACGACTGAGCCATGCGGATGGCTCAGTCGTGTGACTGAGTCGTACAATTGATTCATTCGTACGACTGATTCAGTCTTATGACTCAATCGTGCGTATGGCTCAATCACGTGATAGTGCGGAATCCTATTTGATTAGGGATCTAATCAGGGAGAACGTTAATCCGATCAAAACTAATGATGAGAATACGTTAACAATTGATTAGAATCGATCAGAAACGTTCTATGAAGTTGGAAGGGACTCTCTGGACGAACTGGGACGGCTAGGGTTAAGAATTCTCGAAGTGTTCCGTTTTTCCACGAATTAAGTGGTATTTATAGGTTTCAGTTTTCGTTCATACGACTGAGCCATGCGGATGGCTCAGTCGTCATGGCTCAGTCGTGTGACTAAGTCATACGATTGATTCATTCATACGACTGAGTCAGTCTTATGACTCAATCGTGCATATGGCTCAATCACCTGGTTCAGTCGTGCGACTGGCCCATTCGTATGGTCCAATCGTGTGACTGGATCATGACACTTAGTTAAACATATTTCTGAACCTTTAATGATACAGAACTATGTCTAACAACTGTAAACCTATATAACATGTTCTTATAAGCATGTAATAATCAAACATATGAATAGATATAACATTCAATAACCAATACACATATAACGAAGAGTTTTTCATTTCATATATCAAACATTACATCAGTGTTACAAAATGAAAGTCAATTACATATAAGCTCACTAGAACTAGAACTAGGGACATGTGTACCAACAAACTCCCCCTTGGACCTAGTTCTATCTAATCTTTGACCTCCTTCTTAAACTCTTCATCTCTTAACTCGTTCTTCTCTTGAAACCCTAGCATGAATATCAAGTGCGAAGCATAGACGTATAACATGTTGAAACTGAAGTGCCTGCACGATATCCTGCATGTCAAAAAATAGTGGCCACTTGTACAATGTGTAAACATCAACTGCAGACAAGTTTATGAGCCATATTGGGTCAAATACCCTTATTGTCTCTACCGTTCCCTCCCTATCCAAAACTATGATGGCTTCTCCAGTGCGCCAGTCATAACACCATCATTTGAAATGGGTTGCAAAATCTTGTGGCATCTCCCTCAATGGAATACGAGACATTGTGCGTGGAGGGTGCCATTTTAAGACAACCTTTGGTTTTCCTGAGGTAGGGTCAACATCTGACTTATGGATGAACTTTTTGGGCTGTTGAGGTTTGAAATTGACCCACCTCGTGTGGTATTCCTTCTTCAGTGCCTTCTCGAACCATCCCGATATCTTTCCGGGAACAACATAAAGGAGGTTCAAGTTGGCTAAACGGTTAAGCTCAAATACAGGGAGAGTTTTCAGATCGTGTGGTAATCTGAAATACTCTATGCCCTTCTCCCTCTTTACAGCATATACCTTAAGGTCCTCAAAATAAGCCCAGCTTATGATCTTGCCAGACACCTTCTGATGCTTCTTTACCTTGTAGAGCTTGGTGTAGGCGTTTGACTTGATAGGCTCTTGCTGTTTCTTCATTTCCTCCAGGCAAGCTGCCCACTCAGCCTTTTTGGATGCTAGATCAGCATCATGCGCCTGAGGACCTTCTTCTGTATCTTCTTTTTCAGCTAACATTTCTTCCACTTTTTCGAATGCACTGCAGCCAAATGTTTCT
Source organism: Flaveria floridana (assembly GCA_018326465.1). Taxonomy (NCBI): domain Eukaryota; kingdom Viridiplantae; phylum Streptophyta; class Magnoliopsida; order Asterales; family Asteraceae; genus Flaveria; species Flaveria floridana. Next base: position 3,595 of record BJCO01354703.1, on the reverse strand, counting down.
CCCAGATCAGGTAGTACTTCGCCTTCGGTGTTAGTATACTGGGGATAATGGTTAGCAGTCACATCCTCGATCTCCACCTCATACACATCCTGTAGCTCCTTATCACTGACTACATCGACTTCTGGAGCATCCTTCACCAACTCATCAGGATTCAGATTGAACAGTTCGGCAATCTGTTCATCTGTCATATTAAGGATTATCTCTCCCTCTTCAGGTGTGTAGCTGATAGAGCGATGTACTATCCCTTGCAAATCAAGAATCATTGTCAATTGAGTCTTGATTTGTCGAAGGGGAGCCACATCATGCTCATCAGCCTGTTTGGTTGAACCTATTAAAGAAATAAACATAATAAGAGTTAGTAAAACATGATGCACATGAAAAATGGCAGTTCAACTTTTCATTTATTTATTTAAATAAACATTGATACATGATTTCAACAATAAAAGTTTAATAACATAAAGACATCTAAGCTTTGGTTTTGCCTTGAATCATAGCCGGATCTTCTGCAGGTGGGGAGGTAGGAGGGGCAGATGACGATGCTCTTTGGTCTTGTCCCTTTTTCGTCCTTTGCTATTGACCATGAGCAGAGGCAGATGCAGCTGCATCTCCTTCATCATCCTCATCATCATCCTCCCTACCTCTTGCTTCACCATCACCATTCTCATCATCCTCACCATCATCATCCTCATCATCATCATCCTCATCATTATCATCCTTACCATCATCTCCTTCACCAATCTTCAGAGGCTCCTCTTTAGATCACTTTAGTTGGAGCATGATCTTCTTGTTTGTAGCCTCTAACTCCTCCAGCTTCTTGGCAGACTCCTCCCTATGCTTTTGGAGTTGAGCTATCTGCTGTGCCTGCTGAGAAATCTGCTGAGCTTGAGAAGCATTAAGCTCCTCCAGCTGACATAACTTAGCAGACTTCTCCTCATCAGCTACTAACAGCTTCAGCACCATCCTATATAGTGCTGCCAGCTGTTCCTCCACTTAAATGGGAGGGAGGGATGATCCGGTAGGGAATGTGGATGGACCAGCTTGGTGGCTGGTGGTTGTAGCAGTGGCTGTGGTGAATATGGGTGGTGGAGTATGAATAGGTGGAGTGGTATGGGGGTGGTTATGGTAGGTGGTGTAGTGGTGGTAGGTGGTGTAGTGGTGGTAGGTAGTGTAGTAGTGGTAGGTGGTGTTGTAGTAGAGGTGGTGGAGGTAGAAATAATAGTGAACCTATATCTCTTCGGCTTCATCCCATGGGGCTGAGCCATCCTCTTCATCCGAGTCCCCCTGGACCCGGAGGCTCCCCCTTGACTACTGGGCTGATCTGGGGTGTATGATGGATCTGAAGTAGCTTCCCCAGACCCGCCCGGACGTCCACCAACCGTCCTAATCCCCCTCTCGGTGGCAACCACCCGGCTACCCACCGTCCGAGTCAGTGGTTCCTCGTCCGACTCCTCCTCTTCATCAGGCTGGAAGTCCTGATGAAAACCAGCTGTCTCTAAATCACCGTGTGGAGATGGTTGAGATGTAACATCAGCAGTAGTGGTCTGAGTATGAGACGGACCTGCATCTTCACCATCACCACTATCATCATCATCTGAGGCATCATCAGGTACAACTATCGGCTCTGTATCTGAATCACTATCGTCGTGGTGCCACTTCCTCATCGCTAGCGCCACATAGTCTTCACGGGCCAGATGCCCAAATAGTATCCTTACTAGGGGCTTCACTTGCTTCCCCCGGTACGCCCTCATCCTCCTAAGGGTGGTGTCATCCATCACCTCGAGGACAACAGCATCCTCCTTCTCCTAGGCAGCGAGGGGAGCTTCTGATCTATGATCAGCTGTATAAACCTTGGATACATACAAAAGCTTTCCTTCCCCTTCGTCTCGATATTCTCCACCAGATAGGTGAAGATCATCCTAGAAAAGCTGAATGGATGATTCAGCACCAACGCCACGTAGGTGTTCTGCATCTGGTTGGAGAGCTCGTCGAAGCCACCCTTCCTGAAGGCGATGCATCTCAGTAGAACATGGGCTAAGTATTTGAACTGCGGGAACCAGTTGCTCTTGTTGAGCAAAATTGCATTAATGTCCCCAGAATACTTAGCCCTCATGAAGCAACCTCGAACAGTGAGGGGATGTAATCGAGTGGGGCAGTCAGAATCATCCCCGTACTCTAACACTGTTCGGATATCATCCTCAGTAATCTCGATAGCCTACCCAAATATAGAACTCCAAATAGTATGGGGCTCAATGGACATATCAACAGTAGCGCCTTCCCAAAACACCTGCTGTACGGATCTGTAAGGTGTGCATGGCGTACAGATCGCTCGGAAAATCCTCGAACAACGTAGAAATGTGATAATGCCAGCAAAATCCAAAGTGTTGCGGGATGAGAGATCGAGACGAACATAGATGTTGTGCTTGGTACTCATCGTCCACCGACTAGCCATCTGTGACACAAAGTAAGTAAACAGTAGCACGTGTCAGAGAATAACAATTTTGTGCAATGAACTAGAAAATTTGTTAAGACGTGCGACTGAGCTGAGCGACTGAGATCTAGTCGTGCGACTGAACTGTGTGACTGAGATCTAGTCGTAAGATTGAGCTCATACGTACGACTTAGTCATACGACTGGACATAGTCGTATGTTCTCTCATGCGTTTATCTCAGTCGCGCGACTGAGCTCATACGCATGGTTCAGTCGTACGATTGAACCATTCGTCCAGCTCAATCGTATGATTTAGCCAATCGTATAGCTCAATCGTACGATTGAAGTTCATCAGGGTGTCCAATCGCATGTCCGACTATTTGTTCATTCAAATTCAATTTTTGAGCAATGCGTGATGTTAAACGTTGTGGAATGGCTCATTAGGTTCGCATATGACCGACTAAACTCCTACTGACTTTAATTTGATCAAACAGCTTAGCTTTAGTGGTTTATTTGTCTCAATAAGGTTCGGTTATTCTTAGGTCATTTTTTCAATCCTTGTTAAGTGCAGGAACTGGTTTTTATGATGAACATGTTGTGTAGTACCTGTGTAATCAGAAACAAATGTCAGAGAGGGTCAAATAATGGTCTAAATCGATCAAATGCAATTTTGGCAGTATGGGTTTGTGTCGTACGATATAGAGGAGATTTGAGTGAATGGAACGATTGAGACCGACTCCCCCACTATTTATACTATGACAACCTTCAGTCATGCCACTGAACCTAGTCACATGATTGATTCATGCGACTGAGCTTCAGTCGTACGACTCGTCCATTCGGTCATCTCCATTCATACGATTGAGGATTATTCGTGCGACTGTCACAGTCGATCACCTCCAATCGTGCGATTGGGCTCATTCGTATGGTCCAATCGTACGACTGGTCCATACTCATGGTCCAGTCGTGCGAATGGGTCATACTTGTGAAATTTTGACTTTTTGACCCTTTGACACTTAGCCCCTTATAACAATAGATAAAACATTTTGATCAGTTGATCATCTCAGACATGACCATTTTAAAGTAAAGATCCTTTGATCACCTCAGATGTGATCCATTTATCCACCTGATCACCTCAGACATGATCCATTTATCCACCTAATCACCTCAG
>BJCO01354175.1:323-15474 GCA_018326465.1 Flaveria floridana | reverse complement strand
ATCCATTACCGAGGATTGATGACTTGTTTGATCAACTCCAAGGTGCCAGTTGGTTTTCGAGGATAGATCTTCGATCTGGCTACCATCAATTAAAGGTGAAGGAGAAAAACATTCCTAAGACTGCTTTTCACACGCGTTACGGACACTACGAGTTTCTTGTTATGTCTTTTGGTTTAACTAACACGCCAGCTACCTTTATGGATTTGATGAACCGGGTGTGTCGGCCAATGTTAGATAAATCAGTGATTGTGTTTATTGATGATATCCTAATTTATTCGAAGAGCAAAGAGGAGCATGCCGGTCATATTCGGGAGGTGTTGGAGACGTTGAGAAAGGAGAAGTTGTATGCCAAGATCTCCAATTGCGCGTTCTGGTTGCGCGAAGTTCAGTTCTTGGGTCATGTGGTAAATCCCAAGGGGATTATGGTAGACCCGGCAAAAGGGGAGGCGGTGATGCAATGGAAGTCTCCAAGGACGCCATCCAACATCCGTAATTTCTTAGGATTGGCGGGATATTATCGAAGATTCATCCAAGACTTCTCCAAGATAGCTTCTTTGTTGACTAAGCTGACCCGTAAGGATGTGAAGTTTGTATGGAGTCAAGATCAGGAGAAGGCTTTTGAAGAGTTAAAGATGAGGTTGACTCAAGCTCCTGTCTTGACATTACCCGAAGGGAGTGAAGACTTGGTGGTATATTTAGATGCTTCTTATTCTGGGCTAGGTTGCGTGTTGATGCAACGTGGAAGGGTAATAGCCTATGCATCCTGACAGCTAAAAACCCACAAAGTCAACTATCCCACGCATGATCTAGAACTAGCTGCTGTGGTTTTCGCATTGAAGATTTGGAGGCAATACTTATACGGGACAAAGTGCATAATCTTCACCGACCATAAGAGCTTAAAGTGCTTCTTTGAGCAGAAGGATCTCAATATGAGGCAAAAGAGGTGGTTAGAGTTGATCAAGGATTATGATTGTGAGATCCACTACCATCCGGGCAAGGCCAACGATGTGGACGACGCCCTTAGCCGAAAGGAAAGACCCGAGCCGATTCGGGTGAAGGCATTTCAGTTGATTATGACCTCTGACGTGATGACGCAGGTCAAGGAGTTGTAAGAAGAAGCTTTGAAAGAGGATCATCTTAACTCTAAAAGGATGAAAGGTCTAGTCGCGTAATTGGGTGAGAACACTCTCGGTGTTAGAACCCGATCTAGACGAATATGGATTCCTCGTTATGGGGATCTACGTGGAAAGATCATGGACGAGGCTCATAAAACTCGATACTCGATTCATCCCGATGCCACGAAGATGTATCAGGATATGAAGAAAGATTATTGGTGGCCGGGTATGAAGCGCGACGTAGTAGAGTACGTGAGCAAGTGCCTTACTTGTTTGCAAGTGAAGGCAGAACACCAGAAGCCATATGGGAAGATCCAACTGTTGGATATACCCGAGTGGAAGTGGGAGCACATCACCATGGACTTTATTACAATGTTACCGCGTACCTCGAGAGGGTATGATGCCATATGGGTGATAGTTGATCGTTTGACGAAGAGTGCTCGCTTCCTACCGATCCGAGAGACGTATTCCTCCGAGAGATTAGCGGATGTATTCATCAAAGATATTGTAGCTCGTCATGGTGTACCGGTGTCTATTGTATCTGATCGTGACACTCGGTTTACATCTAAGTTTTGGAAGAGATTCCAGGATGCGATGGGGATGAGGCTACACATCAACATGGCTTATCATCCTCAGACGGACGGTCAGTCTGAGAGGACGATTTAGACACTCGAGGACATGCTTTGAGCGTGATCAATTTTGGAGGAAGTTAGGATGATCATTTACTGTTAACAGAATTCTCGTACAACAACAGTTATCATGGCGGCAATGGCATACCACCATACGAGATGCTATATAGTAGGAGATGTATGACACCCATTTTTTTGGGTGATATTAGTTAGAAGGATTGGGAAGTATTGAGGTATTGAAGCTACGACTGAGAAACTAGAAAAGATCAAAGCCTTCATGAAGGCAGCTAAGGATAGACAGAAGTCGTATGCTGATAAGAGACATAGACCGATTGAGTCCAGGTGGGTGATAGGGTTATGTTGAAAGTCCCACCTTGGAAAGGTATCATTCGATTTAGAAAGAGGGGCAAGTTGAGCTTGAGGTATATAGGGCCTTTTCGAATCATTGCACAAGTAGGAGAGGTGGCCTATAGGTTGGAACTGCCCGATGAGTTAAGTAGAATTCACCCGACATTTCATGTATCTCATCTGCGGAAATGTTTGGCTGACAAGGATATGGTGGTACCGCTGGAGGATATTGAAGTTGATGAGCGGCTCAATTATGTGGAGCAACCAGTGGCAATCATTGATCGTAAGGAGAAAAGGTTAAGGAATAAGGTGGTTCGCTTGGTGCGAGTACAATGGAAACATAGATAGGGATCCGAGTCTACGTGGGAGACTGAGGAAGAGATGAGACGGCATTACCCTCATTTGTTTGAGGAATAATAGGTTTCAAGGACGAAACCTATATAAGGGGGGTGGACTTGTAACACCCGGATATTTTTAAAAGTTGTAAAAAGAAGAATAAAATGGAAGAAATGTAATAAAACCCAAATTGAGGGGTTAAAGGTGTAAAAGTACAAAATAATATATTATAGTTTGTACAAAAGCAACATGGCCGCCCATACCATGTTATTTTTCACCTTTTTGTTCGAATATTAGATAGAGAAAGAGCAGAAAGCTTAGAGACTAGAAAGAAGAAGAAGAAGTTAGAAGGTGAGTGTTTTGATGCTAATTGGCTCGGTTCTTTGAGGTTTTCCACCCTAGAAACCGATTTCTAAGTTTTGGTGGTTTGTAGTGCTTGTTTTAGGAGTTTGAACTCTTATGCACACAAGTTTGGAAGAAGATATACTTGTGAGTTGCATAAGGTGAGTTCTAGAACCCCCTTTTTACATGTTTTAACTGATTTTGGGGCTGGAAATGCATGTGTGTATGTTTTTATAAGGTATGTTACCCGTATGTGTATGTATTAAGGTGTATGTGGGTGGGATATGTTTTGGGTGAATATGATGTTATGATTATGTTATGAATGTGTTTTGTTGCTTACAGTGTAAAAACTAAGCTTAGACCATGTTAGAATTCAACTTGGGACTAAGATTATGTTAATTAGTGCAAGTTGGTTGCCCATGCGCCTAAATAGTGGCCCATGCGCCTAACGATCAGAATTGCCTAAGTGTTCCCCATGCGCCCAAAACCCCATGCGCCAAATAGTGGCCATGCGCCTGAAATTTGCCCAGAATGACTAAGTGTTGGGCCATGCGCCTGCATAGTACCCATGCGCTCAGAACCTTCCCATGCGCCTAAGTGTTCCCATGCGCCCAGAAGGTCTTGCGCTTGCATAGTGCCCATGCGCCTGCACAGTGCCCATGCGCCTAAGACTTAGAATTTATTTCCTAAATTTTGGGAAAAATGTAAAGTGTAGGCTTGGACTTGGGATGTTCCCGAGGGATATGTGAGTTGACTTTCGGTGATTAGAGAGGGGTGCTAGATGATAATGTGTGATGTCTAGATATTGATGTGTGTTCACTAGATGATGATGTGTGACGATGCATGATGATGTGTGAGGATGCATGATGATGTGTGATGATGCATGATGATGTGTGATGTGTGATGTAAGTTTTGTTCCTTGATACGTATTACTTATATTGCTTCATGTAGTATGATTATGTTAATATACGTAAAGTATTATCTTAACGAAGCAAAGGAATTAAGATAATGAGAAGTGGAACTTAATGAACGAATGAAAGCCTTGCAAACAAAATGGAAAGAGGTTCACAACTCCATGTGAATTGTTAGAACAACTGTGTGTGGAATAGCGTGCGATTTTGGCTAACTCATGAGGGTTCACACACAGTGGGAGTCAGTCTTGGTGGCTGCTCCATATGTACGACATGGTATTAACTGTGTGTTATGTAGCGTGCGATCTTGGCTGCCTCATGAGAGTTCACACACACAGGGGAGTTAGTCTTAGTGACTGTTCCATACGTGTGATATGGGATCCTTGTCGTTTGACCTTAGAAATCGTGACTGCTTGTCACGAAGAGGGTAAAGCTTGACAGAATCTAGATTCAGTGAAAGATAATAATAAAAGTACGAAAAGTGCGAAACTTATAAAATGTGCGATACGAATGAAATGAATGAAACGTGCGATAAGAATGAAACGTGCGATAAGAATGAAATGTGTGATGTGTGACCACGTACAATAGTAAAGAAAATTTTTTAACGAGCACAAAGTAATTTATATTTTACAAAACTAGAACTCACTCAGCAACGCTTACTTTTATGTATTTTCCAGTTGACAGGTAAAAGTTGCTGAGGATGGCACGGGGCAGCTACTTGTATTATTTTTTTATGGCATCCATTCTACGTAAACTGACGCTTTTGTGATGTAATGCCACGAATGATATTTTGTAACGATTTTGTATTATTTTGCAAAAGCAACTATTGATATATGAAATGATTTTAGTTAAATGATTCCGCTACAATGTTTTAAATAAATGTGCGATTTATGTGCGATGAATGACCAACTGTGATGTTCTCGGGAACGGGGCCTTACACAAAAAGAGGTGAGAACACTTTGGTTAGTTAGAGGACTCTCGGAACTTGATTTTGAACCAAAGTTTTGACTCATTTGGTCTTTGTATGATCAACTTATGGCCTACGCAAAATGTCATATTTTTCTAACAGGAAGCTATCCAAAATCCCCATCTTGTCATTGGCATCCCAAAACCACAATTTTTTACCATTATTGACCTGAGAACTAAACAAATGTTTATACCACGAACCATTTGACCTATTAACTAAATTATATCATTAGTTCATCATACATATAAACTCAATTCATGTAGCTATAGATCTAACAACTCGGTTCACGTCTTAAGTCGATTAGCATCAAAAACCAATTCGTAACGTGTTTATCAATCCATGAATATTGTTTATTGTACTTAACAAAAATATTTTGTTCACAAGATGTCCATTAGGACTAGAATACACAAGATTACAAATCCAAAATCAAGAAATCTAAAGAACACAAGGATAACATAAACTAGGGTTTTACCGACTTGATGATCCAAATCTCAAAGCGCATAATCCTTTGCAATCAAATCCAAATATTAAAAAAGGTTATTATTAGATGATTATTTTGATGTTCGATGATGAAAATCATCAATAACATAAACAATAGAAACAAAATCATCAGAATAAACGATTCTTACCAATAAAAGTGTAGATGATCAATACTTGACCAAAATCCAATATTGAATGAAGAGACAACACCAAAATAGATGTTGATGATGAACTAGATGTCTATGATGATAGATAGCAAGAAGAAATATGATAGCGTCTAGGGTTTCCTGTAGGGAGAAAACTTGTAGGACAAAAGTAGAGAAATGAAAAGAATGAAGGTAAAATCAAAGGGGAATCCCCCTTTTTGAGGTTTTGCGGCCACAAAAGAAAGAGGGTGGGCCCTTCTTGGCCCTTGACACGTCTAATTTCATCTTCTCCTGTTCCACACATCGTACAATTTTCATATTTTTAAATTCATGGCATTTTTACGGTTCCAATGAGCTATTATATGCTATATAAATTATTCGATTCATATTTATAATTAAATTAAGTCTATTTAGTAAACTTCAGGCAAAACCCACTGATTTCCGATTTTGTTGCATTCTCAATGTAAATTTTAATATTTTACATTTTGTCAATCTTTAAACAAATTCAAAACACATAATTAGTGTACTACAACTACTCCGGTGAGCATGTCACCCATCCTAGGCCCACAATGCATAGTTCCAAATCTTAATGTGTCGATACACGTCTAATCTACTATTCACAGTCCAAGTCAACTTGAAGTTAACTTCCAAGTCAAATTCAAAATCTAAATCTCAAAGTCAATGGTCAACGCACCTATTTTGATGACGGATGTCACAATGATGAACGAGGTTTGGTTTGAAATTGAATTATGGTACACTCCTCAAATGTTTGTGAATAAGTATGTGGCTCTTTAAAATAATCCATGGGGTACCTTATAAAATGAATAAATCCGGTCTATGATGAGGTCCCCCATAAATCTCGTAACAAACTCCCTCATGGTAATCCCCATGATTCAATTGGTATTTTCTATAGTAATTTTTGTAGTCATGATCCAAGAAATTCATTACAATAAAACACTTCAAACAAAAATATAACAAGAACTAGATAGAAATAAAATAAAAAACGGAAACCAAAAAAATAAAAGAAAATATGCACAAATGTTTAAAATGGCAACTTGGATCTTTCTTGAAATTAGTATGTAGCCGGAAACGGCGCCAAAAACTAGATGTGTGTTTGCATATATAGATTTTTGAATAACGATTTTTAACATAATTTTAGTTTTAATAAAAGCAATGAGTATTACCCTTAGACAAACTACATACAATCATATGCATAAGTATTGTAAAAGACATGAGTTTTTCTGACATAACATGCTTACAACACCCATAGGGTTGAACATTTCATCAAACTAAAGCAAACACACATAATAATTAAAAAATAATCAAGTTTCATCAAGACATTAACATAATTGACATCTATAATCGTGTATAAGTTGTTGAAACATAATAAGTTTCATCTAATCAAAGTTATAATAAGAGTTTAGCCTATGAGGATTACGAAAACCACACCAAAACTCAAGAACTTAGAAGAACTCATAGTAGACCTAGAGGAATTCGAATCAAATCAAGTGGAAACGGGAGGGATAATGTTATATCATTCTTAAAGTTGCTCGATTTGGATCTTTAAAAATCTACCTAAAATCACCTAAGAGACTTAAGAGAACTAGGGTTTGGTGTAAGAAGGTGAATATGTTCTAAATGGAGAAAATTGGGTATAAGACCTATAATTAGGACGTAACACAGTTGTGTTGGTTGTTAAATATCATTACAGATCCATGTGATTAACACAGTAGTGTTCATTTTAAACACAGTAGTGTTCATTTTGGACACAATCATGTTCATATTTGATATACTTGTGTTTAAATAGAACACAGTTGTCTCAGAAACTTTTTCTTCATAAGCTTCTTTAAGTCTTGAGTTCTTTCCATGATAATCACCAAACCAGACTCTAATACCAGTTTTAAACAAGAGTCAAGATGATTTGGGATGGTAAGATCTCACAATCAAGAGCCTGGATGCTATGATACCAATTGCGGGATCATTATAAGTCACTCAACACAATGGTTCTCTCTTAAACTCATTTGATATCACTCGGATGATGATAACATAATGCTCTAAGAGTTGATAGTAATATATTAAGTAAGCAAGACACAAAAATAAGTTTTCAAGATACTTGTATATATTAATTCTCAACTCAAAGATTATAAGACTCTGTCTTAGCACTTTTTCTAGTAAGCTTACAATCAGAACTATATATACTACTATCTACAGCCAGTTATACTTGGAAAACCAGCTGAAAAATACAACTACACAAAATACTACAATTGCTAGAAGTATGTTAACTAAGATAAAGTATTATCCTAGAATTAGGTAGTCATGACAAGTCCATGACTTAACTTTTGTCACCAACTAAGTAAGGTGACTGTACTAATCTAAGATGGATGAACAGTGGATGAAGTAAGGTCAAACATACTCGCATGGAGAAGCTTCATACAGTCTGTCAGTAAATTAGTTGACTATATTGACAGGAACCTTACTTGTGTTCACTAGTCACAGTTGGTTCTTTCGAAGGTAAGTATACTTCGGAAGACATGAAGTCTTCCGAAGTCACTTTGGCTTCGGAAGAAACAACTTTTTCAGAATCAGCTGCTCCTTATCTTGGTCTTCATGGTACTTCCGAAGAGTAAATCTTTTCGGAAGTTCTTCTTGCTTGGCTTCGGAAGACTTTTGACTTGGCTTCGGAAATGCAACATTGTATTCAGAAGTCTATTGTAGATGTACTAAAATAAAGCTAAGTATTGGGTTTTGGTTGCACCAGACTCAACATTTTTACTATTAACAATACTACATTATCAGAGGTTGTTTTCCTGTTTGTGCGTAGTTTGTTTCTTGGAGCTTACCCAACAATTAAAGCTTTAAAATTATGTTAAGTGTTCTCATTAAGTAGCATAGCTTTCACATACATGAACACTACAGAATTTGGCCTAAGGTTGAAGTTCTGAAAACCAACAAGAAGGCTCACACGATCATGTTTAAGGTAGAAAAAGTAATAAGATTGATTAGAAGGCTCACGCTGTCATCGACTAATTTCACATTATATTTGATGAGAAATACGTTATCAATCTTTGGTATCGAGTCACCTTTGATTTGGGAATATTTAATTGATTTGATATTATTATTATTATTATTATTATTATTATTATTATTATTATTATTATTTTATAAGAGAAGTGTATATGAGTCCTAGGATAATATTATTTGGTGGTATATGGTATAAATTTAGATCTTCATCCTTAGGAATTAATATGATAGATTATTTGATATTTTTTTTCAAAATCTTCTACGTATTTTTTTTATTTATGTGGTATAACCGTTCACTTTTTCTCTTTTATGTTCTCCCAAATCATCAAAGTCTCTTTAGAACATAGAATGCACCTCAAGCTAATGTAAAAGGTTTGGTCAAGATATTCCGAATTCTACCAACTACACGAATAGAATCTAGCCATAAATTGCCTCTAATTATATCTTTCAAAATGTTTACACTAACAATCCATCCTTACCTCTAATGGGTGATTATTAAATTTCCAAATAAGGTACTTTCTAAATCTTATATCAAGTTGGGGAATCCACTTACATCTTCTCCTCCTAGAGCCAAAGTATCATATATATTCTTATTGTTAAAGCTTTGGATACTTTTATGATTTACTTGTTAGTTAATTGGATGTCATAATAGCTTTCACAAACACACAGGCAAACACCAAGCTAATTAAACACAAAGTAGATTTAGCCAAAGAAGTATGTGAATATATGCTCTAAATTAAGACAAATTAATAACTAAAAGAGACGATGATAAGTTCATAGTTAAGTGGGTGTGAACAATTATGTATATAACTTAATGTTATTATATATTTTTATGTGCATTTATATATATAACTATCACTATTATATACGTATGCTTCGTTAATATATACATACTAGCAGGTGACCCGCGCATTGCAGCGGAATCAAGTATGATAATTTTAAGTCTTGAAGCTAAAAGTTAAAGTAAGTATATTAGATTGTGGATTTTTAATGTAGCATACTCCTGACAGCATAATTACAACATTTCACGACATCAATATCAATTCGTGCAATACATCCGGCCTATTTCAAGGAGTAAAAATTTAACTTTGTATGCACTTTAAATCAAAACATTTATGAATAGGTTAATTTGGGTTGTCTTGCATTCGAACATGTCATATTATAAAAAGCTACATAATAGAATCACTCAAATTGGTAGGCATTTCAAAAGCTAAACACAGCCTTTAAACATGTCATAGTATAGAAAGCTACATAATAGAACCATTCTTTATATACAAAATAGAATAGTATTGTAATGATTGTGTTTTTCTAAACATAAATTAGTAGGCGTTTCAAAAACTAAACACAGCCTGACCTATTTTATCTATAAACTCAAGTGGATAGAATTAACTTACTAAGACTATAGTTGCATGAATGATCCAGAATACTCAGTAATAGCATGAACAATTTCATCTAAACAAACGATAAATAAATATTACTATGAATTGTACAAATTAATACTACATAACAAAATCAACCAAGTAAAATATAAATAATAAAAAACTATTGATTAGGGATGCAACACTTATCCTTATCAATAAACAATTGATGAGACTTTACATAATGTATTGGGTTGAGGTTTCAATTTATTATAGGTTTTATGTATCAAGAGAAATAATTCCAACAAATCAAAACTTAAGTTTTACATCACATGATGTAAATTGCTATATGCTTTAAATCAGCAAAACAGTCTTGTAAATCAAGAGAATCAAATTTCTATTGAGGAAACACACAAATAGAATAAATGAACATGTACCACAAAAGTATAGAAATATTTTGTATACTATAATGTGGAATTATTTTGTCTGTATTATAGTCCATTTTCAATTCTTTAAACCTATAAGGTTTTATACAAATTTCAACAACTATTTTGGTTTGATCTATTTACTAAAATCCAACAATAACTAAAGAAGAGCTTGCATGAATAATGCAGAGGGTTTCTTGCCTTTACTTTCACTACCAAAAGTGTTTGATCCTTTTTATCTCCCTTTCAACATGGTAGCACATCAAAAACAATGATATAAGAGCTTGGTGCCAAAAGGATATGCTAATAAAGCCAAAAACACAGGCTCTGATCCTGCAAAACCTGCATAAATGATCAGGTAACATTCAACACTTTTAAACAAACTTTACAAGCTGAGAAGACCTATAGTGAGAAATTATTATCTAAATACTAACGTTCTACCAATTATCTCGACATCCTAAATTTGCACAATCTCTTTGTGTAAACCATATACATTAGATCAAAGAAAATCAAAACCAAGTGAATGCCTCATAAAACTATAACTGATGCTTAAATCATAGTATAAAAAGCAAAACAGTGATACTATGACAGTAAATGAAGAACATTAAGAAGATAGTAGAGTAGTTAGACATAAACATATGCATCACAGAATTATTAATCAACTCGATAAGAACTCGTGAAGAAAACAAACTAACCTCAATTTTTTAGAGTTCGGTACAATCCTTTTGCAATCTTTTTCCTCACTGTGGCGAAGTCCATTAGATGTCTAATTACATCATGACAATCAGAAAGCTGGGAGCAAAAAAACTGTCATTTATATGATTATCTAATCAAACCTCAAGGTTGGAATTTTAAGAAAATGATACTAAGAAAGTAGGATCCAAAGTAACTCAAAGCTTATACCTCATCAATATCAAGCGGCTCGGACTAAGCTCCACGAATAGATTTTCTGTCATAATTAATCAAAACCAAAATTAGATATACTGTTTCAAATTTTTAAATGAGCTTAAAATATATCACGAAAATATATGAATAATATTGATTATAATAGGAAATGGAAAATATTTGAAAGATATGCGATGCAAAGTACCCTTGTCGTTATTCTATCTACGTGTAATAGTTTGTTGAAGCTCATCTATTATGCAACTCATATGCAACCCGTAGTACTCGAATATGAAAGAATATAGTAAATGTAATATGTGTGATGTGCGCATAATAACATGATTGTAGAACAAATTTAGTTAAGATTTTAATCGCAACCCATACGGGAGAAGCAATAAACAATTCTACTTAAGATTTAGTTAATATTTTAATCACAATCCATTCTAGAGAAGCAATAAACAATTCTAGATTCATCGTTTGAATACAAACTTTGTATGAAATCAGCAACGTTGTCGATGTCTACCTTTCAAATAATATACAACAACTTAGAAGGCAAGAAAATCAAGTGAAGTGAATGTTACGTCTAATGGTGTACCATTCAAGTGAATGTTACAAAATATAATCATTTTCACCAAGTATATAACCAACATAAAAATTACTATTTACCTGTAGTTTGATATTGGACCAAACTCATCCATTTAAGCTAGAAGAGTAAAATTATTACTTAAAGTGACAATCAACTTGAACAAAATTATAAATCATAACCAAAAAACTAAAGCATACCACCATAGATGGCTTCTTATAGACATCTTGGTTCCAACTTGTAGAACTTGATGGATGGAACTGAGGGCAGCAACTTGTAACCTTCAAATTGGCTTTGATTACATGAAATGTACACATCAATATCAGTAACCCTTAAATTGACTTTGATTACATGGAGACAACATTGATTCATTAGTATCATCTTTGAGAAGTTTGGTTGACATCAAACGTTATGAAAAATAGCAAAGAAAAGCATTAGATTCATACACTTACCTAAAATTAAAACTAAAAGTAGCAAAATGTAGTCGTTAACTGTAACAACTGGATTGGAATGAAATAGGAGAGATTAAAACCCTATGGTGATAGACTCACATGGTAGAGAAAAACCCTAGAAACCGCCGCCTCTCTCAGGTGTAGTGAGGTACCACCGCCGGAGACCACCGCCGCGTAGGGGTGCGACTATATGCTTTAAGGTGGTTGTCGTATAGGGCTGTCGTCCCTCTGCCCGTCTCTCTCTGGTCACTCTCTAAATTTTGATTTTAAGATTAGAGGCGGGGTTTTTGTTGAGAGTCAGATAATGTTTTTGAAAATTTGAATTCCCCCTAATCTCATTATATGCCTTAAGGTTGTACATAAAGCATTAAAATTGTACAACTCTTAAATATAAGAGTTTTGGGTCAAAAGGCCATATTGCCCTTCCTATATACATATTATATGTAGTATAGAAGTATAGATGATGTGAAATTATATATGGAATTTGTATGTCTCACGACTAAAATAACTACGTCGGAAACCTACTCAACGTATGTATGTGTCGTTTTTAATATGATAATTAGAATTATTTATACCTTAAATCAACTAGTGTTGTCCCTCGGCGTGCATTGCATGAATGACGGATGAGCTAGAGCGAGGCTTAGTCAAACACGCATAGTCTAATTATCATGTTCTTATCATCATAGCCATTTGTTACAAAATATACATTAATTTAAGAGGCTCGAAAATCATGGTTCATTTATGGCTACAAACTGTGTGTTTACCAATCCATAATGACTAAATAACTTTCTTTTCAATGCAATCACCTATCAAAACTTGGTGCGTCGACACGTGGCACCTAACTAAAGTGTAGATCCGTACGTATTAGACAATAGGGCCATAATCATCAATCTAACATCAATGGAACCACAAAACATGAACTCAATACGCTGAGATGAGGAAAGCCGTATCATTACCAATAAGATATCTTAACATCGCTACCAACTTGGAGTTAAGCAATTTAACAAAACCGTCATTTGTACAGCCGAAACAACATAAAGCCTTGTGTACATGAGGGCCAAATGCTCGTTAACCCTAACCAAAATTATGTACCAAACAAAACAAATAAGGCTTTAGTATTATAAAAAGTGTCTCAGGGGCGCGTTATCTCACAAAGATCGAAAACGTTAGAAATGAAATCGATAGCAAGATCTGAATAGGTGTATGAAACCTAATTGAAATCATCAAGCCAACAGAACAAACATAATTCCATACGCGAAAGAGGTGCCTCAGGCACATATTGGCTCACCATCATCGATGTAACCAAATAACATGAAAATATTACAACTTCAATGATAGTCGAAGCAAAAAGAGAAAACCAAGGTACAAAAATTATTCAACCCGGGTAAGCCAGCCCCAACTGAGTGAGGGTGCGTTGACTAGTTGGAAGGTAACGAACCACCGCCATAACCACGGTGTTGCCACAACCGTATCGCTGCCACCCAGGGTTGTATAAAATGTCAAACAAAGGAAACAAATTGATAGAGCAGGGGACACAACGGTCCTGATGATATAGGACACCTACCACCGCCGACTATGAAACCATCGTGGCGACCCCGATGCTGCCACACACCCACACATCGCCACCACCTAGGGGTCTGTAAAATTTTAAACCAAGGAACCAAACAAAATGACTTGGGGCTCCGACGATCAGAGATGATGTACCACCACCACCATGGACTAAAAATTAACCATGGCGTTGACATTATAGTCATAGTAGCCACCCCGCCATCTACGGTCCTAGAATGGGGAAAAGCAAAAGAAGCAAATTGCCAAGGCAACAAAACCCATACCATACTTCCGACATTGAGAACCGACGACTCGTCCCCTCTTACCCTCTCTAAACACAGGCGGAGGGGCGAAAGTGTAGCTCTCCCTTTTTAAATTCCCCCAATTCTTTTAAACTCATAAATTTTTTATACAATTATAGTTTTTTAAAAAAACTACACCAAAAAATCAAACATTTTATTCTCTTTACTTTGACTTCAGTATTATCATACGTTTTTATTAAAAAAAATCAACATTTTTTAAAAACGTTTATGTGCTATATGTTTAACTTACATAATTATTAATGGCATAATTATGAAAATAACTTACGTAATTATCTTATAATTTGTGTAATTATAAAGATAACTTGTGTAATTATTATTTATAATTTGAGTAATTTTAGTTTGTGTAATTATAAATATAAGTTATGTAATAATAAATATAGCTGCATAATTATCCATCTTATACGTGTCAGGCCTGATCATTTCGTACGCTTCGAACTTTTTTATATTTTGTATTATAATCTTCTCCTGTATATGTATATATATAATTTATTGGAAATATTCAATTTACGTGGTTGATGAGTTTACTAAATATTTCATAATCTAATCGTTAAACAGTTGTGATAAACTACCGATCATATTAATTTCTACTGTTTATGTCGTATTTTGAATTAACTTTTTTTTTCTGTCAGTTGACCATCAAGAACCTTTACATTTAAGTTTACTTTTTTGTTTCACTCTTTTGGCAAAACATTAAATTATTTACGCTCTTGTTTTACCATTTTTAGTAATGCAATACTTTATTCATATCAACAACCTGTGATTTGCAGACAGAGGACGCTATAAATGCCTATGTTAAACAATGAAATTACTGAAACTGTGTTTTGACCATAAAATAAAGGGAAAAACAGAGAAGGGAATTTTTGACCAAGTAAATTTATTGTTTTTGCCATTAAAATTTACGTGATTTAACGGAAATTTTTGGCGTACCGTAAGTAATTTGAAAAAAACCCAATTAAAACCGTGGCATATTGGCCAAAACGTGACATATTGAAGCCTAAAGGTCACGGTTTGGCCAAACCGTGAAATATTGGGCTTCAGAAAATGTTCCACACCTCGGGATTGGGTTAATTATTGGTAGTGAGTTTTTTTGGTTTTGGTGGTGTATATGTCACGGTTTGGCCAAACCGTGACATATTGGGTATAATTAATTTTTTTAATATAAATGTAAGATATTCTATTTAATTTGTAACTTCTAATATTTTTATAGGATTCAAATTTTTTTTATTTAAATTTTTAGTATTACGTACATATATAACAAACAAACAAACACTTAAAAACTAACTTA
>BJCO01352953.1:0-16170 GCA_018326465.1 Flaveria floridana | reverse complement strand
CGACTGTGTTTTCATTTCGCTTGCGGTGTGGTGTACCCATTTTAGCAGTGACGTGCACTTAGAGGGAGGGGGGGAGAGAGATCAAAGTTGTGGATTGTTGAAGTCATAGCCCGTTGATGTTGGTGTTATGCCGGTCAACCAGTTCTGGCTCCGTCACAACTCTCTCCATCTCTGCTTCTTGGGTTGTTTGAGTTCATTTACCATTTTGGTTTTTTTACCTCTTTGGAACAATTCCGCTTTCTGATTTATTTATAATTTCTGGTGTTTGTGAAGATGAGCCTAAGTCATTCGAGGCTGTTTTGGTTCTTATTATTCTTATGAAATACGATGTTGATGTTGCGTCGATGCCGATAATTTTGGGTTCGTCTGAGACAATACTGAGTTGGTTACGATTATCATGATAGATTTCATTTCTTGTGGAATTTGGTTGGCCTTCACTTGAGAGACAATGACGAAACAAAAGTAGTTCGTTGTTATGGCGTGGTAAACGCGACGTTTGCAGCCACGACGAATTGTTATTTCCGAGCCTTTAATAAATATATTTGTCTCCGCTTAGTTAATAAAGAATGGCTATGATGGTACGGATGCGGTAATTAGACAACGTGTGTATCTATCCGGGCCTCGGATTATCACATTTGTTATGCGCGCAACGCGCGCCCGAGTAACCACACCAGTTAATAATAAAAGTAAAAGTTATCAAAGTTGTTAGTCAAACTAATAATATAAATTATTATTATCCAATAAGATTTAATAATGCTATTTTGTTTTATTATTCTATAACAGTTTGTGCAAATGTCACGATTCACGATCACGTAGTCTACACACCTCTTGTTGTGCATACAAACAAAAACCACGTTGACGGTCAATATTAGGTGATTAACCACCGTTTAAAGGGGCACATGGCATCATATGCAGTTGCCTTTTGGCATATGTGTCCTCTGATTTTTTAATTTAACCGGTAAGAGACCCCCGCGTTACAAGAAGTAAAATAAACAACTAAATTTCAAAAATTATTACGAACTCACACGTTAAAGAAGGTTGGGTGTAAGATCATGAAAAGAAAACTAACGTAGAAACGTTGTAGTCAACCCATGAGTTGAAAGGGGCCTGAGGCGTAAGACCATGCAAAAACTAATATTAAAACGTTGCAGCAAACATGTTAGTTGAAGAGTTAAAAGGGGCCTGAGGCGTAAGACCATGCAAAAACTAATATTAAAACGTTGCAGCAAACATGTTAGTTGAAGAGACGAAAGGCATAAGACCATGCATTCAACTAACATTGAAACGTTGCCGCAAATCCTAGAGTTATAAGGGGCGTTGATAGTATACCTAAACTTATATAAGAGAAATGAAATTGTTATATCGTTGATAACAATTTAAATTTTATATAAAAATAAAAACAAATTTGAAATTTATAAAAAAATTACAATTTAAAAGTTGTAAGATCAGGAGTAAAAGAACTAGAAAAAAATGAAAGAATTAATCAACTCTAACGACTTACATATTTATGTTTCGATAGCTTGTATATTATGACGCACAACAACGTTTTAAATGAAATTACATCGAAACGTATATATTAATAAACATGTTGCACGACATATTTTCAAAATAGAAAATTTTAAATTTTAAAGTTTATAATAGGAATACAAAAGGTAAAAATCTATGAATTTATCAAGAAAAACAAACACATAAATAAAAGGTATAAAGTGTATATATTGATAACTTAAGGGGTCACAAAGACCAAAAACATGCAATAAAAGACAAATGAAATATACATTAAACACTTGTAATTTATGCAATAAAATAAACATATAACTAAAAGGTATAAAATGTATATATTGATAACTTAAGATGCCAGAAATAAAAAGAAAAACATGCACTAAAAGACAAATAAAACATGCATTAAATATATGCAACTTATGTTTTAGTAGCTCAGTAGGTTTTTAAACTATATATAATTTGTTTACTTCATATATCTTGTAGTTTCTATAATAAAATTATCCAAACATCATTCGATAAAAGTCATTATATACATATGTTTTTATATTATTAACTAGTATCAGGATTTTTCACATTACCAATTCGTTTTTTGATAAAGTTTATATTAAAATATGTTGCGATGATATTTTAGAATATAAAAAACAAGTCACTAAGTTGTAAAAAAATTATAAATATGTTATATATAACCCGTATCAATTTTGCATAAAACGTATATCACAATGTATAAAAAATAAGTAAATCATAAAAGCGTATTCGGAATTATGAAAATCATTAGGTTTTAAAAGTTATAAGACAAACAAAATATGCTAAAATATTTAGTTTGGAATTATATTATTTTTTTACCAAAACTTTATAAAGAATCATGTCACAACGTTATATTTTGAATTTTATAATATGTAATTGTTTTAGAAACTTTAAGAGAAAAGGAAATGGTATGGTTCAACACCCAATTGTGTTATTGGGACCTTCTCATACCTATCTAGCATCTCTCTCTCAATAACGAGTGTCCCCCAATAACATAGTAGACGTACATTTAACAACATCCAAAAGAAATATGTTAAAATGTAAAAATAAGACCTCCACAAATGTGATTGTTAAGATATCATCAAGTGGAGGCTTTCCAATCTAGAACATGTAATTACAACTAAATTTATATTTTTTATATATGTTAAGTGGCCTACGGTATCTAATATAGATATGAGTCTCACATTTGAACATGGGTCTTGTATGATCTCTCATTATGCACACTCTCAAACACATATATGGGTCTTGAGTCCCATATATCTTAGGCGGAACATGTTAGAGTTGTATCTCTCTAAGCACATAATCGAGGATAGGTGTGACTGAAGACGTAGAATTAAAGTTAAGGACTGTTAGCGGGAATCGGTTGATATAGTGCATGCTTGTGACATAGGTAGACTCTCTTTTTTTCTTTATATGTGAATTGCTAATACAAGATTAAGAATATAGACTTTTAAGACAACCATATAACAGAGTAATTATGAGTGCTGTTACTGAATGTGCGCTTTTTATTTTAAAATTTTGTATGCATTTTGTTCATTACCTGATATGTGTATGTAGGTTTATATGTCGTTGTGTTTTATTAAACTATTATTTGAAATATACGAAATGTGCCTGCAATCTTGTGGTTTTTTCATTTCGAGTTGAGATCTCATTGAAAACGGTCTCTCTATCTTAAAAGATAGAGGTAAGATTTGTCACCATCCAACCCCTCGCAAACCCTGCTTTTAATAGAATATACTGGGTATGTTATTATTGTTGTATCATATTACTTTTATACGGTATGTAAATAAAAGTAAACATAGCACTTGTCAACGTTTTGTTAAGAATTTTTGATTTCAACGGTGATTTTAGATGTTACTCTTAATTTTTTTTAGTTACTTGTTTTAATCGTGCCTTCACCCAATAACAACAATAATTATTATTATTATAATAATGTCGCTCGTTTGTAAAACAAACATATCCAGTGTATCCCGTTTAATAGCAGGGTCTAGGAGGGGTAGATGACGGCAAGTCTTTCCTCTATCTTGGGAGATAGAGAGACCGCTTCCAAAGAGACCCCCGACTCGGTAACAATAGCAATAGCCAACATAATATATATCATACAATACCACGGAAACACATAAGGAGATAGAAATAGCATGCACCAAATAAGTATTAAATAAGTATTAAATAATTTTAAAAAGTTGCAAAAGTCGAGAATTATTTTGACTTATCATGAAAGACTTTTCATGTATGTCTGCCGTGCCAGTTGAATTCGTTGGGACCTTGTCAAGAGGTCGTTAATGCCAACGAAGTGACCCCATTCCCCCACAACTTGTGTTTGCTTTTAAATATGCTTTTCAGATTTTTTATTATAAAATATAATCTTAAAAAAAAATCTCTAATTTCTTTTTGAACGGCGACTTTCATTTTTTGAGTGACAGTCGCATCTCCGACAAGTCGGAAACCCATCACCCCTCATACCTGACCACTACGTTGTCTGAACCGGGCCCGCGGGTTCAGAGGAAGGAGCTGGCGTTCCTCGGGAAACCATGGAGCCTACTGCCACTTGACAATAGTTGCGCCGCTACACGAGCCGAAACCCGCTAGCGTAACGCACTCCGGGACTAAAACCCGAGTTGGCTCGGTTCCGAACTCACGAAGTGAAGTTGAAAACGTCATTGCCTTACCAACTCCACTAAGGGAGCTGGTTAAAAAAATCTCTAAATAACATATGTTTTTAGAGAGGAGGGGGCACTCCTATGGAATATCCTGTACTATCCTAAAATCCATCAAACAGACACTGACACATCACAAGTATTCTGAATTATGTTGAAACATCCAAGAAGCTGGAAATGTTATACTGAACTAACCTGAAACTTTTCTTTTAGTATTAAAATAATTTAAAAGATAATTCACTTTTATTAAAAAATAAAAATTATAATAATTAAAAATAAAGCATTACGTATTTAAAAATAAAATATTACATAATTAAAAATAAAATAGTACATAATTTTTCATAAACCATAAACTATTATCATCTGAATCTGTTTCGTTATCAGGAATGTACAATTCTGGATACTCGACAGACGTGATTGATTGTGTTTGTGTAATTGTTGTGTTTGTATGATTTTGTTTTAGTTTGTATAGATAATATTGTGTACGTGTGTGAATATTTATAGTGTAATTTTTTTTTCTTGGCCTCCAACGGTAACTTTTTTAGCCGTTGGAATCGGTTTCTCTCGGCGATTGGAACCCGACCAGGGTACCCGGGTACCTACCCGAGAGGGTGGCGGCGGTGTTACCGCTCAGGTAGGCCAAACCCGAAATACCCTTCGGGCACCACCCCCTCCTCCCTTATATCACTGTGATTAGGATTGGTATATCATACTTTATCTTTTAAAGAAACAATAAAAATTCTCTTATTTAATCTTCACATCAGGTTTCTTAAAATATGATTCGGCTTTTTAAAAGTTACAGTAAATTTTTATATATAAAGATTCACTGCACATGATTGTTTTATGACGTCTAAAATTATGTTCATAATTACAAAATGACGGTGGCTGTAAATTAATGATGTGGTGAACCGAAAAAGGGAGTGAAGATAATATGTATCTTGTTGTGACAATCATTTTTGTTGATTTAGTACAAATTTAGGAAAAGCCTGAAATTGATCCATATTAGCTTGGTTTCAAGAGCTTTCCAAAAGGAAATTAGTAGTTTGAATTGGATTTTAGGTTGAAATTACGTTAAAGTTAGCTTGAAGTTAGATCAAAACAAATATAATGGCATTATTACATTCCTTCGTATTTACTTTTTCTAATGTGATAAATAGCAAAAACAAACTACATGTTCAATTACCAAATTGAATCTAGCATGTTCATTCTTTTTTTTTATAATCCTGATGTTAGGGTGATAAAGCAATTTGTTACACTGTAATGAAACTTGAAACATAGATTTTTTTAACGTGTAGAAGTTAAAAGTACTACAATTTTTTGGTGGTTACCTTTTGTTGTTAAGTGTTATCTTTTTTTTTTTCTGTGTATGGTTAACTAACCTTTTGTTTAATTAATGAGTTTCATACTCAATGAATCTGTTGTGGTTGCTTTTTCCCCCCTTTAAAGCATATATAGTTTCTAATGTTCTTTTAGCAATTTGTTGTTTTTAAGTCGATCCGTCTTCCTAACACGAACCAGAAAGATCAATTTAAGTCGACATTGTTATTCAACTATAATGTATATGCATGCATAATCTTGCTTACTCTTTTGTAGATTTCTTTGTTATTTTTTTTTCTTTTATTGTCAAGTAAGAAACCAACTCCCTTTGAAGCAATTTAATTTAATTTCATTTCCTTTTTGGTTTGTTTCAACATTTTTGTTTGAAGTTATACCATATAAACTAATTGCAAATCATGACAGAGAACCTTTATTTATTATACAAAAGAATGAGATGGATTTGGATGTGAGTAGCTCTTATATATGTGGTGTTTGGCAAATGACAAAGAACCTTTATTTATTGTACAAAATATGTGGTGTTTGGCAAATGACAAAGAGCCTTTATTTATTGTACAAAAGATTGGGATTTAGCTTTGTTTCATATAAACAGAAAGGTGTAATGAACTAGTTTTATGATTTTTCAATGTGAATTGATTGATTCACAATGTGATAAATGATAAATGATTTTCGTTATTGTCTATTTTTCTAGTTAACATATCCTAACTAAAATGATCATTTGTCGTTGGACCTTTCTTACCCCGAACCTTTTCAACAAAAGACTACTAGAAATCAATATTATTGGGGAAATATAATAAGATAAAATAGTTAGTAGTTAAAATTGTAAATGAAGTAAAATAAATAAATAAATAATATAATATAAAAAGAATATAAAGATAGAGATGATGAATGAGATGTGGTGGTTTTCAGAAAACAAGATAAATTTATTGAATGATAATTTTTAATAGATTGATAGTTCTAAATGCAGTTAAAAAAAATTAGATTGTAGACACAAATAAGAGTGTTCTTGTTTACTAGTCAAGTTAATTTCTTTTTGTTTTATTACCTTCTCGTGTAAAATCAATTACATTTTTTATTACATTTATTGAATAATACAGAAATATAATTAATTTCTTTTTCTTTTATTACATTCTCGTGGTAATACATTCATCCTCCATAGCCCCCACTTGGGTTTAACTCACAACCCCTACCATGTTATAAGAACAACTTTACTCGTTGTATTCTAAATGCTCATCAAACCTATCAACATGCGATGCATGAAGATGCAATGCTCCTTACTTTTAGGGTTTCATGAGATGTATTAATGAGTTTGATGCATTAATTAAGGTGAACCCAAAGCCAAAATGAATAAACTTGAGTTTATTTTACAATCATATTTTGGCTTCACGTTCAATTCTATTCTAGTGCAAGTATTAGAGTTATATTTTATAGATTGCTTAAAAAATGAGAGCGTGTGTATAAAGAAAAGCTCATGAGATATGATCGAGGAAATGTAGATACGAATCATTGTAAGTACAAGTTCATTATCAAAAGATCAAGTTAATAAGAGACAATAAATTCATAAGATCTAAAGAAGTTACAAACTGTCGTGAGAACAAGTTCGTTGTATGATAATCACGATGATATGTTTTGTTTAAATGGTTTAAAATAAAACTTATTAGTTATTCTTTTTTGTGAATTGAGGTGGAAAATAAAGTTTATAATAAAGCAATCCCAGTTTTTCTCTTAATTCTTATAAAAGGTGTTAAATTAGGTTTGAATAGAATTTCTCTCATTCATTTTGCTCCTCTCGGCTCTGTACTTTCATGCAAACCAAATGTTTGATAAAGTGTCTCAATAATACATGTTACAATTATGGACAGGTTTTATAATAGTCGTAACAATTATTATGTCAGGCAGTACGTGTTAGTTTGGATGGGCTTATTACATTCGTAGGAAAAAACTGATAAGAACTTTTATATAACATTAAGGTCCTAGTGATGCAATGATAAACACATGATTCTTTTTAGAAGAGATCTCGGCAGTGACAGAACAAGGTTTTTTTCCTATGATGACAGTATGTTATGGCTCTTAGATTCTAACAATCTAGACGTCATAATTTTTACATTGTTCAAAGGTCGGGCCAGGTTACAAATTAAAGACATTGCCACTAGAAAAAACCAATGTCATTAAAATATTAGAAAATGACAACTATAGTTATATCCTACATGTTCTCATGTTTGAAATTGATTCATCACATCTTTATTGTTTTTTTTTTTTTTTTTTTTTCAAATAACTATAAATCAATATAACATATATAAACATCCTTCATATACTAATTACTTTCTGATTATGTAAATTTGTCTTTATATGTTTCTTTGAATGGAAACATCTTTAAATGCTCGTGGTTGCAACCGGTAAAACTAATGTTAACTTCAATAAACGATAGGCCAACAGACATCCAATAAACTTCTTTGCAACCTTTAGAACTAATTAATAATTGGGTAATAAATAAAAAAATTGACTAGGGATTTGAGTTTTTATTTCTAACATCTTATAATCCACACAACTAAGACAATGATATTTATTTAAACTTTTATGTAACTTTTCAATTACTTTTTTAACTTACAAAAAAAACTTATATAATTTTTTAAAAACCAAGGTGCAATGGGAAAATAATTTTTTTTCTAGAAAACAATGTTGTCAACGGTAAAAAAGTTAGTCAATCGAAGTTCACATATCATACGTTCTTGAAACCGGAAAAGAATGGTGTCAATTGACGCCGTTCTCCCCAAGGTAGTTCCACCCTTGGATCTCAAGTTCAAATTTTGCTCCACTAGTTTCCCGCCATAACGCCTTAAAGACCACCTACCGACTGCAACGCGATTTTCCTAATCTCATTGGTAACAAGGTACTAACGGCTGACAGTCTACATGCAAAAGGTTCTCATAGGAAGGGATACAAAAGGGAAAAAAAAGAAAGAACGAAGAAAAGCCTTTAATATAATGGTTTTTTATGGCTTTTTCCAGCTCACTTTCATATATCTTGATGCCTCATGAGTCATGATTGGGTAATTTAGTGATACAGGGCAGAAGTGAAATGGGTATACGTGTACAAATGTTCATTTGTAGAGATGAACCTCTTCTAATGGTACCAAATTTTGAAGCATAATCTATGGGTTTATTGCAGCTTAATGGGCAGAGAGTGCTTTACATACCAACTTGCCATCGGTTATCGTTATGTGGATGTGGATCAATTGTTTTTAGAGCCGGTAATTAGTCGTATCTAATCCTCATGGATTGAGACACATGACTAGTCGGTTGTTGTTGATAGCATCTATTTTACGATGAGTGAGTGAGGGCTTGGAACTATCTTTAGGGTCAACTAACACACGCCAGCCAGTAGGGTGTAAGCATACTAAGGTAAGAACCGAGTGCCGAAACAAGGCATCTATAAAATCACAACACAACACATCCATACTTATCCCTTTGAATTTCTACTATGGTCTCTCACACACAGGGGCGGGTCAGGGCAGGTCAACGTTCATACTGACCTCTCACAATTTCAAATCACACCAACACATTGTATCTAAGTATGCCTCTTTCATGAAGATTTTTTTAGGATGGTAACTTCATAACATAAACTATCAAATTTATACACAGAAAAGTACACCAGCTACCATAGTGGTTTCAATTTACACTGTGAACATATGTCATCAAATACATGTAACATTTATTCTAAATGAACACGTGTGATATAAAACTAAACAATACAACGAAATATTGGTTTACGACACTAACTCAACATGATTTTGTATAAAATCCACATATAGATGCCTCACACATCCAACCCGAGATCAGAATTGAACGAGACTCAATTCTGTTTATAATTTTTTATCTTTATAATTACAACAAAATAGCTATGATCTATCCTAGTGACATAATGATGGTAAGATATGGTAACTTTTAGTCTCAAATTTCACAAATCAACATGAGAAGCATGGTGTATACAGATGAACCATTGACCATCAATCTTCTCAAACACATTGGTTGCAAATTGACTTCCCCAACTTTTACCAGTAGTCCTCACCACTTCAACACACGTAACGTACCCAACATCACCTCTCACCTGAACTTGAACATCTTTAACCTCGATAGACAGTGGGAACTCGTAATCTGCCCAAACATATTCCCAGCTTCCCATCACAAGTTCATAACCACTTATACCACTCACACCCGGATGCACAACACAAACATTATCACTCTTCGACCATAGGGCTTGCATTGTCGCCAAATCACCATTCCTAAATGAGTTGTAAAACCGAGTATTTGCAGCTAAAACTGCAGCCTTGCTATCTTCATGCAGATGCTTAAGATTATCCCTGATTTTCGCTGCTTGTGCATAGTTCTCCTCCTGGATAGCAATCTGCAACTCTTGCTTCAAGCTTTGCTCATCCAGTATCATACTTTCACCGCTTAACGTTCCTTCTGAATCATTCCTCTTCACTTGACACGCGTTTAACAATCTGTATCGTTTCCTGGACTGTAACAAATGTGTATCAATCTTTCCAAAACCAATCACACAAGAAGACTGAATGCTACTAAGAACCCTGTTGTTACAGAAGCTTCCCTGAGAATTAAAGCGCGATCATGAGATAAGAACTACAGAGTAAACTGTCACCAAATCATTAAATCACAACTACAAACAAGTGTCGTGTTTAAATAACTACTGGATGTCAAATTTGCATCAAAATTCATATCAATCATACATAGTTAATACACATCAGAAATAGAAAAATGTGGGTAAATAAGACCAAAATCATCATAAAATAACCTAATTTTTCAAATCTCGCAAAGAAGTCCAGATGGTTCATCCAAATCTCTATCTCAGACTCTCAGTTACATCAAAAGTCAAGATCTCGAGGAACTGAAGCCTAATTATTTGGTTGCAATCGGAACAAAAGCAATAAACACATAAAATTAACACCTACGAGACAATAAACCATGAAATTCAAAGAAAAGTCAATCAATTAATCGATCGATCGATCGGTATCAAGTATCGGTACTCACATTGTTGATGAAAACGGGTCGGGTCACCCGGTGCTTCCCTAAGGTAGTGGAGATTCTCGAAAGCTCCATTAGTGCAAGTTCAAGACATGAATGGCGTACGGAAGGAGATTATTGATAAGATTTTGTTGTGAATATCTAGGGTTTGGATGGGTTTGTTGATAAACCAGTGTTGGCAGTTGAAAATTCGCAGTGTTGTGAATATTTTATTAGAAAGTGATACAGACAACTTTGCACCCTTAAACTATTACAATGACAAGTTTTCCCCTACTTCAATGATTATTATGAAAACTAGATATGTAACCCGAAAGCGACGGAAACTACGTCACGAGCTCAAATATCATAACGGGAACACCAAAACACGTATCAGCAACGGTTATTCTGACGTAGACCCAAAGACATCAACAAACTTGGTTACAAACACAGGTCACAATAATGTCTACACTTTTAGAATACCTAAAACAAAGCAAAAAAAAAAACACAAAAATCTGACCGTCGACGGCGCCACGATCCTGAGTATCGAAACACAAATAAAAAATATTTTGACGTAAAACACTAAAGTTTACTCACTCATAAAAGCGAATATCACTTGGTAGTAAAATCCGAAAGTGCACTTCGTCATAAAAACCGCTCTCTATCATAAAGGCGGTTGTCACTCCGCCGTAAAACCCGAAAGCATACTCCGTTGTAAAAGTAAGTGTCGAAAAGAATGAATACAAACGCGGATGCAATGATGAAATTTAACAAACAATAAAAAATAAATAAATAAATAAATAAATAACTTAAAAGAAACTTTTCTAACCAAAATGAAAATACCTTGAGTTTCGAGGTTAAAATAAAAAAAGCAAAAGTTTACTATTCATCAAAACTTTCTATTAATATATAAATAATGTTTGAATACTATTTCCATTTTGGTTGTATGATTCATGAAATGTGGTGCTTCAAACAATTGTTACTTGTTCAATTATATCCCACAATGTTAATGTCATGTAAACTTTGAAGCGCCTATGGTGTACGAACTCCTACGAAGTCTAAGTTCGTTGACTTAAGATGTCATCAACGTAACTAAGCAGTTATTGATAAGATAGAATATGAAGAACTTGGTGGCGCAAATAGAAGGTTATTAGAAGAATAAAGTTAATGGTTAACACACGGAGGAGTATGGCACTAGGAAGGGAGTCGAGGCAACAAGCCGCGACATCCATTAAGCTTAGGCCTTAGAGTTTACGACAGCTAGAAAGGAGGAGAGAGATCGATCGATACTTGAAAAGTAGTATAAAGATTGAAAGTAATTTGCTCGGAAGTACATTTCACTTGATGCAAATCGGGATGCATATTCCTCATAGCTACTAAAGTGGTGGCATAAAGATTACAAGTAAATTACTCTCTTATGGATCCTTGTTTAACTCTATGAAAGTAGAATATTACACCTTATAATGAGTTATCCTTAGGTGCTAAGTTTATAACTTTGACATGTATTTCATCACCAATACACAACCATTAATTGATTTTGTACATGCTAATATAAGTATATAACTGATGTAGTTATAGGACTAAATTCAAAAACTTTTTAACACATGGACACAATATTATGTGTAATTTGAGGAATAGCATTCTTTTTCATGTCACCTGCACAAAAATATGGTCAATCCAAAAGTCAAAGCAAAATCACTAGTCTGCTCCAAACATATTAGCATCTCAGGTAAAAGAAAGCCTGCATTTTCCACAAGGGATTATTCTCTCTAAAACTAATGTAACTATACCCAACCAACAGATGATGCTGGTGGTTTCAGAACCCGATTTTCGAATTTCTCGGGTGTCTGTTTCGACAAGACTTTTGACTCTGGAACATAGTTGACTTCAAAGATGTGAGTCAACTTCTGGCTACTAACAACTGCTACACAAACAGAGTATGCTTGAAGCAATGACATTGATGGATCATATTCAAGAGAGTAAAGTCCATCCTCAACCGAAACCAACCTAAAACCGCACTTGTTCTTGCGCCCAACCTGCAACCATCACCATTCATCAAATTATCATGTTGGTTAACCTGCAATCATCACTATTGATCAGATTCAGATGTAGGTATCTAATGCTAGCAAATACCTGATAACAAAGGTCAAGATAACTTGAGGTTGAAGGAGTTGTTGAAGCCTCAAGCATTTCATTCTGATGACTAGTGAGTACATGAAACTGACAACCAATATCCCAGCCTCCACAGTCGCATACGCCACCAGATCGCCATCTGTTTATCAATGGAGAAGGTGATCCACCGTTAGGCCTACTATGAACGCGATCAGGAAGAACGACAGTCGTCGTTTTAGCGGTCCCAATATCTCCACAAGTTCCATCACATGGATTCTTGACAATTATAGCAGCTAGCTCCCCTTCTAGCTTGCAATCAAGTGTTTTCTGATCTGCCCGCGTGGTGTCAGTGCTATATAAGACCGACTCGCGTACCACATATAGGCGTTTCTCAATATCATTAAACTCATCATGGTATGAGCTAGTAATCTTCATTTGTCCAACAATATTATACTCAAAGCTGTAACATTTTTCTTTTGAACTTTGGTACATCCAACCTCCACTCTTCTTCTTTGTCTCGCGTACAGAGAAGAACGTGTAAATCAAGCTTGCATCATTACCAGATGGTAATTTCTTCACAGCAGCAGCTAGAAGGTCACTGCTTCCTTCAATAACAAGTTTAAAAAACGGGATATCATTCTTTAATGTAAGCTGCAACAGAGCTTGACCATTAGATGATCTGTGTTTCTTGATCTGAAGTAATTCATTCTCGTTCACATGTGCAATACTAGTAGGAATTGGGTCTAGTTTCGACTTCTGAGCCCTTTCACCCAAATGAGCCCCTTTGGGCTTCAACAATGGGTCCAAAAATCTCCTCAAAGGACTAGACCTGGATCGATTACCACCATTTGATTTCTTCCAGTTGTCGTTGGTCGAATCAGGAGACACTCGATTAGTACTCTCGTTCAGGCTGTAACTTCTAACCATCTTCCCAAAGCTAAAGTTAAATCTCCTATTCGGAGACGATGGTTGACTACATTTTCGTGCAGTCTGTTCATACATGTCAAGATCATGTTTCTTGAAAATCTTGATGTTTTCTTTAAGTGATCTACTTCCAATTGGAATGAAAGGGGTCTCATTCGACCATTCGACCTCAGAACCAAAAGACAAAGGCAAAGGGCAAGATTGAGAAACACCAGAGAATTCATCTATCAAATGATCATTCATTTGATCTACTTGTTCCCCTTTATGACTGTCATCAACTTCCACCATATGATCATTCAAAGAAAGCTTCCCTGAAGGCCATCTAACACGCGGGGGCAATCGTTGTCTATCCAACGAATCGAATGGAGACCCAATTGGTGTTTCTTGAATCTTGTTCTTGTTTCTTGAAACCCTCACTGATCTACTTTCAACAAGTGTTGAATTACTGTTAAATCTTGATGCAGTGCGTTTATCATTGGACTTACAATTATCCAAACAACCCCAATCAAGAACACACAAATCTCTCATATGATTAATAAAGGCGTCATCTTTAACGATGGGTTCATGGTGGTTCACCACAGGTTGCAAATGACCCACATTCTCCTCACCTGGAGATTGTCTCAGTTCATATCTTTGATGATCATACAATGGGTTCTCCAGTTTTCTATAACCTAGAGATTTCTCGATCAACATATTGAAGTTTGTTGCTTTCTTGAATCAAGATTTTATGACTGAAATGATGAAATTCTACAAGATTATACACAAAAGTAAGGGGTCTAAGGTGATGTAAATGAACAATGGAAACTTACTGTGTAATGGGATGGTTGTTTATGGTGAAGAAGAATGGGGGAAATGATGAAGGTGATGATGTTAAAGAAAATCCCGCGAAATCTGGTCTACTTGAGTTGCAGTGTGTGTGTGTGTGTGTGTTTATGAAGATGAGAGTGGCGTTTTGTTTTCAATCTAACGGTTAAAGGTGAGTGAGTGAAATCGAGAGTGGGGGCCAGAAGGTTGTGTGGTGTGGGACCCGTGATGGTATGGGTGATGTCATACCTCTTATGGTGAATTGTGCTTGGTAGGACAATTTTTTAAAAGCAAAAATGATAAAGAACATGATTTTAAAAGTGTTTTAAGAAGGCTATTTACGTGTATTTTGTTTAAATTGGATTGTTAAATTGTCAAATCGAGTTATTAATGAATTATTTTGAGTCAAGAAATGAAATGAAGAGGAAGATGTGAAGGTTCGGATTTTTTAATTGAAATAAAAAGATAAACATACTAAAAAATATGTTAAAATCTTTAGTTGAAAGAAAACACGAAAGTTAAGTGACTTAATTTAGACGTTTTTTGAACTTGAGTTACCTAATTGAAAAACTTTTAAAACTTGGATTATTATTCTTTAAAGTTATCCGTTTTTAAATGACAAATCTCCCATCACTTAACATTGAATTACATCAAATTAATTTACTTTATGTGTTATGTTTGAATCCAAAAACTTCTATATAAAACGTAAGAGCCTTTACTAAGTAGACAAATTGACGATTTTTTCACGTTAGTAACCTTTTCTTAAATGATATTATTCAAGATATTTATCCGAACTCAAGTCTCTTAAGAAATCTTTTAGATGTCTTGTATCAGAAGACCATCTTGTGTTGGTTATCAAGTTATTCATCAAATGAAACCCATAAAGAGATTCTGTTAGAGAAAAGGAGAAAACTCCTCATCATCAAGAATTTCATGGGTATCATGGAATAGAATGCTGGCTCCAAAAGAGGCTAGGGGTCTTGGTATCGGGTCGATTCAGGCTTCTAATTATGCACTGCTCCTTTAATCAGTATTGGTCTCGAACATGCTGCTCCCACAAGGCGTACGTTGGTCTTGGAAACATCAGGTGTTGCCTCAAAATGCAGCGGTTTCAAAAACTTACCATGGGAGATGGTCTATTTATGTATGTTGTTACAACCCTTGTCATATCCAATGCATTACATATTTACATGTATTAGTGTACGCAATGAGCCCTAGATCAATTGGTTTGTAATTTGTTTACATGCATTACATATTTACATATTTAGCTCGAAATGGTTGAGGCTAACTGATACGAACCCACTGATGGGTCAAACCGGGTTGGGTCAGCTGTTAATTGGAGGGAATCCGGGTGGAGGGAAAGTGAATGGTGGGAAAACATTCGAAAATTTGGGAGGTGGGGGGTGACCCACGAATTTAGGGAGTGGGGCTGCAGATTTGTAACTGTTCCCACTGCTTTTAGTTTAAGTATTGTGTTCCTGCATTTTCTTAGGTTTTTTATGTGTGTTTTGTTTATCAAGATTAAGGTATTTACTCCTTGTAATTGGAGACTAGCCCTCTCGAATCAGGCCGACTATCTTGTAATTCCGTGTCTTAGTTAATCGAAATTTCAGTTCCTATCATTTGGTTCCATTGCCGGGAAAATATCGATGGCATCATCTACCCGGAGAAATCTTGAAGGCAGCAGCACTCACCCTGACCTTGTTGCTGCCCAATTAGCCGTAATTGCATCCCGATTAGCCGTAATTGCATCCCGAATCGAGTTCATAGTGTCACAATTGAAGAGTGATGTTGCA
>BJCO01352886.1:0-13167 GCA_018326465.1 Flaveria floridana | reverse complement strand
AAAAGAATTTTAAAAAGTAATTTTGGGATTACCAAATACTTTGTTTTAACTTATTATTTTTTTAAGTTAATAAATTAAAATACAGGTTAAATATAAGCATTCTTAAACACCTATTAAAATGAATGACGCGTGTTAAAATATATAAAAAATTATTAGGATAGGTTTGATTGTGACATGAATAATTCATAATTGATATTGAAAAATTTTGATTGAAACAAAAGCAAAAGGCCTTGTAACTTGTACTGGTGTGGCCTCTTGTTTTTTCACCTTGGTCGTTTCTTCATCAACAAAATCCTCCACAACTCTCTCTCATCACACCATCGGCGTCGATCCTACCGCCCAATCGCTAATCTAATTCAGGTTTCTCATGCTTCCCACTATTCATATATTCAATGTTAGGGCTTCTAATATTATTTTTCCATCCCCTAGTTATAGTTTTCAGCCTTAAGAGTGTATGCACTGAAGGTAATTTTCTTCAGTTTTTTTTTCTTTTTGGGTATTTACACCTAACTGTGATCTCAGATTTGTTGGATCGCCTTTTTGGCATTGATTTACTACTTTTCGTGTTTTACTTGGTTTCATTCAATATAGAATTGTTCATTGTTATCTTCATTCTGATTCCAAGGGCTAGTGATGGTGGTTAAGAACGGTGGATTTGAATTATATATGATTTGAATTATATATGTGTTATGTTGGATTTGTTTGTGTTTAGCTTCTGGTTGTTTAAGGGTGGACTCAGATAACTAATTGAATTTACAAGTGTAATGTTGGATGTTATTTATCTGTCAAGCCCACTTTAAAACCCTAAATCCATGTATGTCATCACACAGGAGGGATACATAGATCTTAAAAGGGAAAATTATGGCTCAAATTCCCAATTTGCAGAACGGACCTATCAATTTCACTCCTATAAGGTCAGTTTTATTTTTACTAACGGGATATATTATCTGCTTCATTGTATCTGAAAGTGTGTATTTCTTCACAACACCTTTTAATTCAATTTGGTTTGCGTCACAGAGATCAGTCTCAGAAGGAGCTCATAACAATCCTAAAAAATGTAAGCTTGACATCACACCATTTGAGTTCTACTTAGTGTGATCATTATCACATGAATTTGACACAATCTGTACTTTGTATAAATTCACAAAACTAAATAAGTAATTGACAAAATTGAATGGCAGTTCTATTTTTGATGAAAAATCTACAGATTCGAGGGAAGAAGTGTTTGGTCATAGATCCAAAGCTAGGGGGTTCACTGTCATTAATAGTCCAGACTTCACTTCTCAAGGCAAGTCGACTCATTTTTGTTATCTTTTTGTAGTAAATAGACGGTTTTTGAATCAAACAGGTACAAAGCCTTTTAATGGTTGATTAAAGTTTAATAATTACATAATTTTTCGTCTTAATTAAGATGACATAACTTTGGTTATCCATGTGCTAACTGCCAATGCTAAATATTATGCTCAAACAGGAACATGGGGCTGAACTACATCATCTTAATTCAGATCCAATTGAGACTACCTGTACAAAAGTTGTCTACCTTGTACAAACTCAGCTTCATTTAATGAAATTTATTTCATCTCATATTCATAATGACACATCAAAAGGGCTTCAAAGGGAGTATTTTCTTTATTTTGTTCCTCGTCGTGCTGTTGCCTGTGAAAAAGTAAGCTATATTAATTCCTGAAAATAATTTTCTACTCTACATGTTGGTAGATGACTTGTTAAATCAAAATTTCATAAATATTATTTACGTTGCAGCTTCTCGAGGATGAAAAAGTTCACAATTTACTAACTATTGGGGAGTTCCCGTTGTATGCTGTTCCACTGGACGAAGATATATTATCGTTTGAACTCGATTTATCTTATAAAGTATGCATCTTTACATTTTCAAAATGTTCAGAAAGTGTATTCTTATTTTCGCATCTCCATAAGTTTTGTTTGTTTTAACAGGAATGCCTTACTGATGGTGATACAACATCTCTTTGGCATATTGCCAAAGCCATCCACAAGCTTGAGGTTTAGTTTATCTGTTTACTTGGTTATTATTTATATTAATATCATACAGTTGTTGAGATTATGTATTTTGCAGTTCTCTTTTGGTCTGATACCAAATGTTAGGGCAAAAGGAAAAGCATCTGTACGTGTTGCTGACATGCTTAACCGCATGCAAGCTGAAGAACCTGTCAATTCAACTGATGTAACTCTGCATTATACATGAGATTATTTTATTTAAGTAGTAATCATTATTGATTTTATATATGTAAAATAAAAACTATTCTTACTCTTTCTGAAACTACAGATGGGTATCCCTGAGATAAATACCCTTATCATTCTGGACAGAGAGGTACTTCATCTGATTTCTGGCATCAGGGTTTACAACTAATTAGTTGTATTTATCTTTGTTTAAACTTGCATTATTGTTGTTGCATTGCAGTTGGATATGGTCACTCCTATGTGTACTCAATTGACATATGAAGGGCTTCTAGATGAGGTAAAGGCAATATAATGCAATCCCAACTGAAGTACAGTGCTGAAATTATGTATATGAGATCAAATAAAATTACCCTTCACATTTTGTGACGTGATAATATTCCAAGCCTAAACGGATATATTTTTTTCTTTTTTTAAGGAAAAAGCCAATTGCTCAACTTTAGTTTATATTAATTCTTGTGCAGATAATCTCCTAAACTTTTTTTTTTTGTATGATTAAATCTTTTAACTTAAATTTAGTAAAAGAAGGTTTCCTTTAAGTTCAATTTTGATGGTTAAAAATTGCTTACATGGATAAATTTATGGAAATACTTATGGGCTCTCTTTTGAGCAGATAAGTCTCTATGTTCGTACAATCGAATAAAGAGATAAATGAAAAAGAAATCGGACGGTAGGTTTGGGTAACAATCCCGACTCTTTCTATATTATTCTAGAAAAACAATTACAAGAAATGAATAAGTCAAGCTACCATAGCTATATATATGTACTAAACAATCCCTTAATCTCCAAGCCAAAATCTAGTAAATTAAATATGGAAAGTATGTCAACAAAATCTCAAATAATAAAAAAACTAGACTTAAAAAAATAAATACAAACTCAACAAAATAATCCTAACCAATATTAAACCATTAATCACCCCCTTAATATTGATTTAACACTTTGATCTTCATAGTAATGCTGGATCATCATCTTGAACCATATTCCCCATTCCTTCCCTTCCCTTTGTTCCCGCTTTAGACACTTCGACACATAATGCCTATGTTCATTGCACTTAAGACACCGCACATGACTTTTGTCTCCCTTTGTTTGACCTCTGGTTTGTTGGAGTTTACCGTCTTTCATTTGATCTGCCGTACGACCATCACCTCCTTGACCACCTCGACCATAGAGCTCACAAAACAAGTCCTTCCTAACATCCTTTGTAAGTAACATCTTCCCAGATGGATCTCCCTCTTGATCCGGTTCCTCGATGCGCTCTTTGTAGTCTATAACACTACCCGTGACATCCTCAAAACTGATAGTCTTTGGATCTAGCACTTGTTCGTTCGAAGCCACATTATGAGTAAAACGTCTAGGCAAGCTAGTGAGGAACTTCTTGTTGAGCTTAGATTTCTTGATTGTCTCACCTAGGGAGGCTGATTTGGATGCTATACATGATAACTTGCCCACAAAGTCATTGATGGTACCCATGGGCATACATCTTCAATCCGTTAAACTCAGTCTATAGAGTATGAAATCTAGCCTCCTTGACCCAGTTTGCACCTAGATGTTGGGTCTTCATTGCATACCACATCTCCTTTTGTGTGTTTAGATTGCCAATTGGCAAAATTAATTCTTCAGGCATTGATCGAAACAAGATAGGAATGTCACATTGCTTTCCTTGGCGTCCACCCCTATTCCTGATTCAATGGCATCCAATACGCCATGATTGTTGAAATTTGCTCGAATACGCATCACCCTAATTGTGTAGTTTGTAGTAGTTGACGAAGGAAACACATAATTTATGGAACCTACCTCCTCCCAAAGGTATGTTGCCTCTTGTTGATCACCATTCACCCATCTTTTCCTTGTGAACAACATAAGAAACGTCTAACCTTGATCGGATTACGCCCAGAACCCTGCTATTATGTCTTGGTTGCTAAACAATCCACTTCAGCCTGTGTTGATATTGTTATTCCTGCATTAAATCTGTTAGCTTGTTACCTACAGAGAAAAATACGCCCCTAAAGTTTTTTTGTCGTTTCAGCTAAGAGATTATCAAAACCCATTCTCATTCTAGACCCTTCATTTTGTTTACACTATCACCATAAAAAAAGAAAAAACTTTGCTTTGCCTGCCGCCGACTACAAGCTTTCAAAACCGAATGACCTTTTTTCTTGTCACAAACCCCTAATTGAATGCCAATTTGATAGCAATTGTTTGTTGAGGTGTGAAGGCCTTTGGGATTTTGAATGGAGTTATAGGTCTGGCCTATTGATAATTCTTGAAACCCTAATTATCTCTATATATAGAGCATGTCATTGTATTGTAATCTTGTCCCCTAAGCTTAATAAAAATACCTAGTTGCAGAGAGTGGACGTATGTAATCTTGACCGAACCAATATAATTATCGTGTTATTATTGCTTTTGCGTGCGTGCGTGTAATTGTGTGTGTTTCCGCTGCGTAAAGATACCTAACAACTGTATCAAAGCATCAGGCTCTTGACTACTGTTTAAATATTCCCACTGTTTCCGGGGTTCTGCACCGTCGCCGTCTAGGGTTTCTGCATCGCCGCCGCCTAGGGTTTCTACACTGCCGCCTCCTTGGGTTTCTGCGCTGCCTCCACCTAGGGTTTCTGCGCCACCGCCGCCTAGGGTTACTGCCGTGGCCGCCGTTGCCTAGGGTTTTTGCGCCGCCGACTAAGGTTTTTTGGTTGGAAGTACCGGAACTAATTTGTTTATCATTCTGTTGACTGGTTATCAATTGTTTAGCGTGCTTTTTTCTTGAAGATTTGTCTCTGTTTTGCTATAATGGCTGAAGACAGGAAGACTGTGATCGAAAAGTTCAATGGCACTGATTTTGGTTGGTGGAAAATGCTAATAAAAGCATTACTGTGTCAAAAGGATTTGGATATGGTAGTGGAAAAGAAACCTGAGAGTATGGAGAAAGCTGAAAAAGCAGTTTAGAATTCCCAGGACAAGAAAGCTAGAGCATCTATGATGTTATATTTGACGAAAAGCGTTGCTTTTAACATCATGAAAGAAACCACTGCAAGTGTATGATGTTGGCTCTTAACAAGGTGTTCTTGATTAGGGAACTGTTCATGACGAGAATGAAAGAGGGAAGCTCGGTCACCTCCCACATTAATGATCTGAATTCAATTCTGACCAAATCTGTGGGAATAAAATTCCCGATAATAAGACTCAAGCCGTGGTGTTGCTATCTTTACTGCCTGATAGTTGGTCCGGGACAGTGACTGCTGTTACAAATTTTATGAGGGATAACGAAATGACATTTGAAAAGATCTGAGACATTGTGATAGGTGAAGACACACGTCTAAAAAGTGCCAATGTTGGATTATCATCTGAGATGTTACAAGTTGGCAGGGGAAGGGAAGATAGCCGAGGCAGTGGGAGTCGTGGAAAGAATTCAACTCGGACTTGCAGCGAGTATGGACATGTTAAGAGTCAATATCCAAAGAAAAGTTGCTCAGGATGTCAATGATGGTGACGTGTTAATTCTTGAGTCCGAAAACGGTGTGGACTTTTGGATTATGGATTCTGGTTATTTGTTTCCCGCCGTACACAAGGGTGAAATGATGGTGAATATGAAAACAGGTGATTTTGGGAAGGTACGTCTCGTTGATAGCAGAATGCTTGATGTAATGAGCATGGGTGATATTGATTTGGTGACTTCATTAGAAACTACATGGAACCTGAAGAATGTCAAGGTGATTTGGGTTTGAAAAAAAATTATTGCCGTTAGTAAACTGGATGAACAAGGACTGGAAGTTAGTTTTGTGGTGGTAAATGGAGGGTAATCAATGGGAACCAGGTGATTGCTCGTTGTAATAAGCATGGGTCATTGTACATGGTGGAGGTACTTGCGGAGGGACTGATCAACCCAGTTAAGCAAGTCAAAGTCGGGTTCGCTAAATCTGCTTCTAAGAGAGTTAATTTTCAAACATGAAGTCTGGAGCAGAGATTGTAGCTGAATGAGGTCATAAGTCTAAACCAGTCACAAGATTTTGTGACAGTGGGAGCATGGGGCATGTTCCGGGTACAGTCAAGAAGAATCGTTGGCTTTTGAAGACCATGACTGGAAAATTCTCTTCTGGTGATTGTTTGCAAAATTTGGAGAGTGTTAGTGGTTCTCGGTGTATCTCTGAATCTGGTGGACCGTGTAAATCAGTTGATACAGAGGATGGGTCGTTGGTGGAATTTGCCACGACGGAGTTGGAGCTCGGGGAAGCTTTGAGCGGACCCTTTCAAGTAACCGATGAAAAGGGGCCATTGCAAATAGGGGATTTGGATTGAAATCTTAGCTTGTTCTTTGGAATTGGAGGCTTGGAGAATTTCTGTTATTTGAAGATTACTGATAATACTGGATGAAAGGATTGCTTTGTACTTAGATGGTTAGCTGAAGTATTCGCAAGGCCTTCAAGTTGGAGATTGTTGAGATGTGAAGGCCTTTGGGCTTTTCAATGGAGTTATGGGCTTGGGCCGTTAATAATTCTTGAAACCCTAATTATCTCTATATATAGAGATGTTATTGTATTGTAATCTCATCCCCTGAGCTTAATAAAAATACCTAGTTGCAGAGAGTGGACGTAGGTCATCATGACTGAACCACTATATATCTCGTGTTCTTATTGCTTTCGTGTGCGTGTGTGTAATTGTGTGTGTTTCCGCTGCGTAAAGATACCTAACATTGTTGGCATAACTAGAGAAAGGATACAAAGAAGAAGAAATCGGACACTAGGTTTGGGAAACAATCCGACTCTTTTGATCTTAATCCAGAAAAACAATTACAAGGACTAAATAACTCAAACTACCTTAGCTATATATTTATACTAAAAAGTCCCTTTTGTTAAATTCAGCAAATTAAAGGATTTAATGATGCTATAAAAAACTTTAGGGACTTCTAGGTGAAAGTTTATAGCTCTTTCCTTCTGAATTTTGCCTTTTGTACAAGACAAACTGCTCAAAGTTAGAAGGTACAAGCACTTGCCATATTTTAAATCCATCTCCATTTGTGCAGTTCTTACACATCAATAATGGTGCTGTGGAAGTAGATGCATCAATCATGGGTGCTACCCAACAAGATGGGAAAAAAATGAAAGTCCCTCTTAATTCAACGTATGTATTTCTATTCGTATTTTATCAAGCACTTGTTTTGCATATTTTATTCAATCTTTCCATTTGATTTGATTTAGTGACAAGCTGTTCAGGGAGACTCGGGATCTTAACTTTGAAGTTGTTGTCCAGGTTGATCTATAATAACCATTTTTATGTATCTTCGAATGTGAAAATAGTTTTTGTATATGCATGTCTATGATTTCAATAATATCTGGCTTAGAGATCCTCTCTTAGTTGCCATCTGCAGTATGATTGCAGGTTCTTCGTCAAAAAGCAACATCTATGAAACAGGACTACACAGAGATGACAACTACTGTAAGTCGATTTTTTTTTGAGAAATGGTAATAATAATACTTCAATTTCATCTAACCCAGGGAGCTAAATGGTGTGTGATCTCAGAATCAAACAGTTTCCGAATTAAAGGACTTTGTCAAAAAGCTCAACTCCTTGCCAGAAATTACTGTATGTGCCTTTTGTGACTCTTTTTTCTGACCATTGTGGTTCATAAGCAAGTTCTAAACTTTAATGATGTTTTTTTTTATTTGTTTGTTTATTTATTTTATTTTATTTTTAGAGGCACATAAATCTTGCTCAACATTTATCCACACTGACCTCCAAACCTTCATTTCTTGGGCGACTTGACATGGAACACACTATTGTGGAGGCTGAAAGCTATGATATGTAAGCTTAAATAACATCTTATATCAGTTTCTAGTAATATAAAATAATAAAAACAACGTTCCTATTTTTTCATAAATTGTTATCTTATTTTGTTTGCAGATGCTTTGAGCACATCGAAGAGATGATTCATAAACAGGAGCCACTTGTTAGTGTCCTAAGGCTTCTTATCTTACTTTCAGTTACCAATGCTGGCTTACCAAAAAGGAACTTTGACTATCTGAGGTCAAAACAAATCAAATTATGATTATATATATTTTCATTTGCCATGTTTGAAGACATAATCGCTTACTTTTTTACTTGCTGCTATCTTGATTTAGGAGAGAGATTCTTCACAGCTATGGATTTGAACACATGTCTACTCTTAACAATTTGGAAAAAGCTGGGTTAGTCAGGAAGCAGGTTATATTTCTATGCTCTTGCTTTTATGGCTTTTTTTATTAAATCTGAACAAATTATTCAAGCTTTGTTATGTGCAGGAAGGAAAAAGCAATTGGTTGACTATCAAACGCGCGCTTCAACTTGTGGTTGAGGATACTGATACCACTAAGTAATGTGTGATAAATATTTGGAATTAAAGATTGATT
Organism: Flaveria floridana; assembly: GCA_018326465.1. Taxonomy (NCBI): domain Eukaryota; kingdom Viridiplantae; phylum Streptophyta; class Magnoliopsida; order Asterales; family Asteraceae; genus Flaveria; species Flaveria floridana. Next base: position 4,570 of record BJCO01352886.1, on the reverse strand, counting down.
CCAACTTCTAAAAGTTTAGTTGTTAGTACCATGGCAAAACAAACCCAAACACAATTTTGGGTTATTATGGAAGTTATCATAACCAATTGGGTTAGTTTGGGTCACAAGGGAAATTTCACATGGTAGTCATTCTTATGAAACTGGTCAACTTAGAAGTGTCTAAATGGGTCAGCACAGCCTGCTGCTAGTGTCTATCGCTACCACCTACACGTCACCTCTGACATGACCACTGTCACTGCTGTTGTCTCCATCACCACCTACCAACATGACCACCATCACCAACCACCAATTGTTGCAACTGTAGTTGCTATAAAAACAAATATACTATACTTTTTTTTTTCTTAACATGGCCTTTTTTACTTGAGCCCGTATTGGTCTGGTTAAAACCCATATGACTAACCAAATTGATACGACCTTTCTCCAAGGCGTAGTTGCTAGGAATCTTTTCTTGTGGCAATTGGCTTCTAATATTTCAATCTTTTGTTGGCAGTCCCAAAGATGTTTCGTATGTTTTTTCTGGATATGCCCCTTTGAGCATCCGCTTGATTCAGCATGCAATTCGATCTGGATGGTGAGCTTACTTTCATTATTCTTTTTCTTTTTCATGTTTGAAAGTTGCAATATATCAACACGTTGGTCTCAGGCGTCCCCTTGAAGAAATATTGAAGTTGTTGCCTGGCACTCATACAGAGTCAAAGAGGGTTAGTAATTATTTAACATATTTGTTAAATCTCATTTTCTTGATACCACTTTTTAAAGATCATTTTTCTTCTTAATAATTTAAAATTATCTAACTTGTTTGAACAATTATCGCAGAGTGCGTTTGCAAACAGTCCATCATTTGATATACTACCTGGGGGTTTACACATGGACAAGTACGTTTTCTGTAACATCTTATTCTTAATTATGAAATATGTCACATGATATTGATTAGTTTTTATCTTTGCATTTTCTAAATTACATGAATGACTCACCTTTGAATATATTTCAGAGCTCAAGATGGGAGGCGCTCTCTTGTTCTAGTTGTTTTTGTTGGAGGGGTTACATTTGCAGAGATTTCTGCTCTCCGCTTTCTAAGTTCTCAGGTATTTTATGCATATGAATTTTAACTCGTTCCTTATAGATGTGTCGATTTGTTTTGTATTCATCGCAATTGGGTCATCTAAAAAAGGTGGCTGATAGAGGGACTAGTCAAATGGGTTAAAATTCTGGTTTTAGCACGCACAACCGCCTACATCATATTCTAAAAGGATTTAATCTATGGGTTCTTGTTACTTGCAGGAAGGGATGGCATATGACATTATCATAGGGACAACAAAGATTATAAATGGTAATACCTTGATCGAAACCTTCATGGGGAACATGGATTGACTCGGTTGTTTTGTTTTCTGACTTGGGGTTTTGCATCTTCTGCTTGTACTATGAGTGAGCATTCGGGCTTGTAACTTGCATCAAGTAGAACGGTCAGTTCCTGATCACTGCCTCATATTACCGTCGTCTATGATCGATGTCGCAGGGTTGCATTTCGCTGTGTTTTCTGCATTTTTTTTAATTATCTTGAACCTGTTTTCTTCTGCTTTACAAGTTTATATGTTCACTGTTACGGCACTGTGTGATGAGTTTCTGCCATTGATTTTTGGTATGTAAAATGGTAGATGATATGCAGATGATAACGTGCATTAAAAAATGGGTTGACTATTGTGTATTTTTCTGGAAGGCAGATGATGATTTATATTAGAACAAAAACAACCCAAAATGGCTATAAGCTTGTAGACATAAATCATAGTGGTGGGTAATGGGCTTCCTGTCTTAGGGTGTTAAGTGTGTAATTAAGGTGTTTGTTTTAAATTATTGAGGGTTTTTTAGTCCCATAACGTTTTTTTTTGAATGGCTAGAATTGCTCTAGGAAGGGCTAGCAAGCTAAGAATCCACAATAATAAGAGAACGGAAGAACATAGACAACATAATACAAAAAGAAGCAAATCTAAATCAATCAAAAGGAAGCCGCAGCATAGTGTGATGATCCGTGCCTTCAAATTCGTTCTGTTTTTAATCCACAAGGAACGAAGAAAATAAATTCATTTCTTGTTTTCTAGATACATCCATCATTGCATGTACCACATGAAATTCGCAACTGGGCATGCAGTGAAAAGGTGGTCAACTAACATAACTTGCATATTGAGGATTGAACTGCAATTCTCTTATGAACCATAGCATCCAATGTACTATGGATCCGTCCCATTTCAGCTCTCCGAATGAGGATGTTCAGCATCCTGGGCACCAAGTTGTTCCACGGAAACTTGTAAAACATATCATGATGCGTTGCTTGGTAATACAAGGCTTTAACACATCGGACAGACAAAGTACCACACGCATCATCATCCCATCGACATTTATCATCTTTCTTTGTCATTTGGATAGAGGCTAACAAGATCAACATGTTACTAAATTTGATTAACTCTACGGACCAAACAGGTCTCGTTTCCAGCACCAAGACCTTTGGCAGTGGATTCAGCCAAAGTGTGTATGCTGAATGATTGTTGATCAGCATATGCTGAAGCAACTGCCGAACTACATATGCTGAATGTCTGCTAATCAGCATACGGAGATCAACTGCCGATCAGCAGTGAACTCCATAAGCTGCTGATCAACTACTACTCAGAACAAGATTGTCTGTGCCGATGGTTGCTATGTTTCACCTTTTGAAGACGATATAGTACCAAAACTGTCAACTTCAATACACAGATTATCTATTTGATATAGACTCTGAACATAGAATAGTTTATTTTTATTGTTTATATTTCTTAGTATAAAAGTCCTCACATTTGTAAAGTAGAGACAAGCTTTTTAACCATTTGATTCTCTGCTGATTGTAACATCTTACATTACATTAATCAAGCGAATACTTTAAAAGGACAACTTGTGTATTTATATTTACTCAAAATATTTGTGTTGTGATAGTAAGTATCTAACTTATATTCCGCATTCGTTAGTTACTGATCGAAGAATAAGTTCTTGTTAGTGTAAACCAAACCCGATCCAACAAATACATAGCTCATGGCATAAAGAAATACAAGGCAGCACAACTTTATTAAATTTCATAATTTTACCAACACTTGTTTAAAAGAAGCAAACAATCAAAAAATAACAAATAAAATATTATTATTTTTATTTATTCTAGGTCCTTAAGCATTCCTAAATAAAGCTTCAAGTTCCTTGTTATTATCACTTGAAACATGTAAAGTAAAAAGGTCAATAATATTATTGGTGAGAAACATAGATGTAAGGATTACACTCAAAGAATAAGTTCTTGTTAGTGTAAACCAAACCCGATCCAACAAGTACATAGCTCATGGCATAAAGAAATACTAAGGCAACACAACTTTATTAAATTTCATAATTTTACCAACACTTGTTTAAAAGAAGCAAACAACCAAAAAATAACAAATAAAATATTATTATTTTTATTTATTCTAGGTCCTTAAGCATTCCTAAATGAAGCTTCAAGTTCCTAGTTATTATCACCTGAAACATGTAAAGTAAAAAGGTTAATAATATTGTTGGTGAGAAACATAGGTGTAAGGATTATAAAGGCTGATGCAACTAAAGAGTTCTCAGCAAGTACATGTGAAGTACAATTAAGTTATTTCAGAATATTAATACAACTCATTGAATTATTCTAAGTATCAAATCATCCCAAGCTAAAAATTTTCCGAATCCAAATATAATGTTTTTCGAAACTCAAATACAAAGTCTTCCGAAGCTAAAGACTGATTTCTTCCGAATACAGAGAACACATGCTTTTTCTGAATCACATTTTGACAAAAGCTAACCATTTTTCGCTGCCACCTCTGAACACTGTCAAACTATAGATTAAGGTATTATGCCTGTAACTTTCTATTTTTGTAATTTTATCCTTTTTGTATTAGATAAGGATGTGAACTATGACATGTTATAGTCACTAGTCAAAAAACAATCTGTCTTTTGACTTTACATTAATCTTGTTGTCTAGAATAGTGTTTCTAGCTGGCCATCAAAGTATGGTCGGCTCTAGGATTTAGTATAAAGTATCTTAAATACTTGTATTTCTATGTATGCTTTGTAACACTTGTAAAAACTTGAGAGCAATATACATAATTCTTGAAAATCATATTATCTTTTTCTTGTTATGTTCTTTACTTGTGTTCTTTGTATCATCATAAGCCGGTTCCCTATTTGATTTCTTAAGTTTTCTAAGGTGCTGTTTGTTTCTGAAGAGGTAAAACGTCTGCAGTCTGCAGACCACATCTGCAGACATCTGCAGGAGAAGAGGTGGACCAAACGTCTACAGTCTGTAAAAAAAAGACTGTTTGTTTTTTAACATCTGCAGTGTGCTAAAATAAACTCAATCAACAAACTATTCACAAAACCAAACCAAATCACTAATCAAAACTACTGAATCAAGAGACTATTCACTTCGACATAGTCGGTAAAGCATTAAAGTACCACTAAATCGAAATGACTTCAAAACTCCACATGAATTCCACATTTAACTATTTACTAGGTTTGACTGCACAAAATCACACTCTCT
>BJCO01351649.1:347-13334 GCA_018326465.1 Flaveria floridana | reverse complement strand
CTTTTTTACTCTAGGATGATTAGGTGGACGTATGTTTTATGGTTGTTTTTTATGTCATGCTTCTTAATTCTTGTCTACTTATGGTCATAAATATATTCACCTACTATATTGTGCGCACTGTTTTTGTTTAAATTCTAAAGAAATATAATTATGGTATTATGACGATAGAGTACCCGGCCACCGGACGGGTATAAAACTAGTTGGTTTAGATCCTTATTGTGAAGTATGGATAATCATCCGCTGGTTTCATATAAAAATAATGGTACCTATTATTTTATTTCAGACTGTGTTTAGATTTTTATCTGGAAATTAAAATCCAAAGCTACACCTTACCATGTAAAAGTCAAAATACTTAGTTGTAAATTTATAGATGATCACTTTAGACCTACGTTCATTAACGAATATAAACTAGTTTTTTTCTATGCAGTATAGTGTGTGTTTTATCGTTTTTTCTCACGCTACGTGGTGTGACTTCTGTCATTATTAGCCCGGGTTATTGCAAACCATAAAAGGAAATACCAACACGAGTTTTAGTAATATCAATACTGACAACGATGATATTCGATTATATTTCTTTGGATTTGTCATGATACCACAACGATAACTACATTCACTATTTCATACCATATGAAAAAAGTACATATCATTAAAAGAATAAGATTTTGACCACCTGGTATCATATCATCAAAGTTTAAATGAAACAAAACTATTATGGCTAGACTTTAAATGAAACAAACTATATTGTTCATCAAAGTTTATTCTATATACATCTTCTACCTTCTATATATATTAAAGAATAAGATTTTGACCACTTGGTTTCATATCGTACTACATATTCCGCTTGACACCATATTAGGGTTTTTTTTTGGTGGTTCAGGGAAAAAACCGTCCAAAAAAACACACCCTATTCCGCTTCAATCTCAATCTCAACCTTTCAAAAAATATCTGCATCTTCTTCAACCTCTCAAACACAACACATATTTCTTTTAAATAATTAAAAGGTTTGTAATATTTAATTCCTTTTATTATTTTATATTAAAGATAATAAACATCTATGTTTATGTGATATAGATTATGTTTTTTATTTGCAGTGATTCAATTTATATCTATGTAAGATCTCATATATTTGTCATCTTCCTACTCAACTTAAAGTGTTCTTCAAAATCTACATTAAAGATTAGTAAATTCTAACTTTTAGATTATTATAAAGAAAAACATTAACTTTAATGAATGAATTATATATAAAGGTTTGTAAAATATAACATTTATCTTGCATATTCAAATATATGTTATATAATATTTATAAAAATAACATTTTTATACATACATACATACATATATATTACATTTGTATGCATATTTATTTAGGATAACACTTTAAATATATACTCATCCAAAATATATTTAATAGAGATAAATTTTGAATAGTCTCCAATTTGGGACTGCATTTTAAGTATTTTATCTTATTAGTATGTGTATACATTTTAGTGAATGACTATTAAAAAACTGGTTTATTTTTCTTTAACTCCTTCCAGTTTGCTCTTTCACAATTATGCTCTTTGAAAAGTAATTGAAATTACTTTTAAGAGTTCATTTCAGCCACAAAATAATGGAGGTATATATTTTCTATCTTTAGTTGGATTATTTAAATAATTTAGTGATTATTTTATTGCTTAATCTTTTGTTAATTTACTGCATGTTAAACAACAATCAGGAGGTTGGGAATGTGGATTTGAGTTATAAGACATATGTTCGAGTTTGTCTTCATAAAGCAAACTGATTTTCCTAACAACGTAAGCATTTTGTTTACTATTTATATATTTACAATAAGGGTTTTGTTTTTAATCATGTATGAGTTGTTCGGGTTTCACGGATATAGGGCTTATACTATTTAGGTTTCAGGTTATAAAGATGTGATTCGAATATGTTTTTTATTAGTTTAGAAAAATTGGGTTTGTAACACTAATAAGTATATATTAATTCATATCCATCAATTTTTTTTCTTTTTTTAGATCTGAAAGTCAACCGAATCCTATGTCACACAAAAGGAGATTGACGAGTTAGTCAAAAACATCATGAAGCGGTTTTTTTAAAAAGGTATTCGGAAAAAAATAGCTAGATATCATATGTAGATCTTTATAAATATGATATTGTAGTAAGACAAATACTTTTGTATAGGTATTTAGTGGAAACTAGATGAGCTTGTATTGACTATCTTTTAGTAGTATATGTCTTTTGGTATGACATCTATTGGCTTTAGTTGTATTTTTATAAAAGAGTAAATTTCAGTTTTGGTCCATCATCCAATCAAAAGTCTCCGACATCAAAACCCTAATCTCCGACGTCTCCGACTACCCCCAAAACCCCATCTCCGGCGACCTCCTTCACTCCCTTTCACAAACACTCTCCCACGCTTTATCCCTCTTCGCCACGTGTCACACCCCCCCCCCCCGGCCGGGAAACTTAAAACCCAAAACGACGTCGATTCCATCGCCACACAGCTCGACAACCACCACAGAGACCTCGACGTCTTCATCTCTAGCGGTGTTCTAGTTGTGTCGAAACTGAAGGCTTCGAAACATGAGTTCGTACGAGTTGAGTCGAGGCGGTTGGTGACTCAATTGGAGATTGGGTCGGTAGAGTCTAGAACTTTCGCGATGGATTCGTTGTTGAAGTTGTTGGATGAGGATGATAAGAATGTTGTCATCGCCGTCGCGCAGGGCGTTGTTCCGGTGCTCGTGCGGTTGCTTGACACCGGAGGTTCGCCGGAGGATGATAAGATGGTGGGAGTGTTGGGGATTTGGGTTGGATTAGATTTAAGTTTGGTTTTTTAATTTTTTATTGTTTTAGAAAATTACAACAATTATCCTAATCTAATATAATTTACATGACTAGTCCTCCAAATGTAAAATGATCAAAGTACTCTCAAATTTAACTGTAAAAATTAACAGAGTTAGTGTCAGGGACCAAAACCGTTACAAAAATTAAACCACAGGGCAAAGATTTCTTTTTGTACTGAAATAGTTAAAATGGTTAAACCACAGGGACCAAAACCGAAATTTACTCTTTATAAAATTTTGCTTCTTTGGTGTCGGATGACATTTAATTTTATCTGTAGTTTTTATATAATTCTGGATTTATATAAATTTAATAATTCAAAGTGCATAGAAAAACATGTTGCAATTTTGATTTTATTTAAATAATATTTATAAATATATTATTTTGTGCGGTTATGAGTATTTTTTTTGGGCAATTTTTATCTACCGCCCAGAAAACTAATTTTGTATTATTGTTCCTCAAAAAATTAGGCGGATCCTTTTAGCGACCTGGATTCGTTTTTTTATCACCCGAAGATGTCAAACCCTCATTCTCTATCAAATCTCTCAACGTTTCGCCATTTTCTCTTGCTGTCGCCGACCACCCACATACCACTATCACGTCCTTCTTCCTCCTCCAACGTTATGAGTTGATTTTTCTACTCTCGACCCTTGAAAAATGAGCTATGTTTGCAACTTTATAATTGAGATCGGAGTTTGTTTGATTAACACCAGAAAAAAACACTTTAATAGTGATTCAATACTTTTTCTTTTAATTTATTAATTAATTTTGCCTGGTGCGGGTTAATTGAATCTTTTTTTATTTAATTTGTGTGATGTATCATGTGCAGTTAGGGGTTAGTAAGTCTCTTTTGAGTAGACTATATTGGTTCTAAAAATGAAAGTAAATAGTTGCCTTGCAAATGAGATTACGTTTAAGGCAATGGTGCGGGGATTTCTCTGTGTAAATGAGACAACAAAGGCTGTTGATCGAGTTTCGTAATTGATCACTTACTTTCAATTCATTTTTTAGCGGATGTAAAAAAGTAGCTAAACAATTGTAGAAACAAAAACTGTGTAGACTTTATGATATATTATAAATATAATCGTCCGGGTGTTAAATATCAACGTCTGTATATAGTTTTAGTATTCCAACCAGATCAATAGATCTGGAGTCAAATTGTGAGGTTTCCTCACTAGCCTGTTATTCTCCATATCAGTCGCCGATTTAGGCCCCTCTATTTTGATACATGTATGTCAGTGACTAAGATTATCGGAGTTTACCACCTTTGATTGTAGTGATGTTTCTTAGAAACTCCTTTTGTATGGGCATACTTAGTTGAAAGTTCTTAACAACATTACCTATATTTGTTTTAATACATACCAACATTATGTGAAAGATAAAAGCTTTTACTATGCTATTTCTTTTTTGAGATCACCTCCTTTTTCGAGGTCAACAGGAAGGAAATCAATGTGGTTTAAGCAAAGTAGGTCCAGTTATGCTTTGGTTGTAATCTCTTTTATGATTTTGGAAATAAATGTAGGTTTTAGTGGTTTTTTTAGTTATCATTATTTGTTGAAATAGTTGCCACCATTATATAAGGAGAACAAGTTTAATTGTGTTATTTGTTTTTTGACACCAGAAACTTTTCCTAGGTCAGGAAGTTACCATCAGAACAACTCGGAAAATTTAACGCTTCAATTTAAATAAATACGGAAAAAAATGTCATTTGGATGTGTTCTTCCATTGCTCTAATAAGTCAATGTAGATAGTTTTAATTCTTGGGCATGCTACACGTGATTTGTAAACAACTTACTCTTTTCTATAAGAACACGCCTAATTGAGGTTTAAGACTCATATGAATGTCGTTATTTATGAAAACTGTTGTGGTTCGTGACTCTTTATAGTTTTTTTTGTATGATTTTGAGAATTTGTTCATATTGCTTGGAGGTTGTGCTCTTTTATATATTCTTCCTCTTTCTCATTGTTGAATGAGTTGTTGTCTTCCTCAATTTTTATCGATTCCCCTGTAAATTTCACACATAATTGATCTTTGTGTCGTTTTTAAGTCAAGAAAGTTGAAGAAAGCTCAATTTAGTTTTCATAATATAGATCCAACTTTTTATTCGTACCACTTAAAAAAATAGCAAGACACTTTTCTTGTAGAATTATAAAAGAGTAATAAAATTTATTCTACCGTACAATTAGTTCTTAACACAAATAAGCTTAACCCATAAAGTCTTGTAGAAATTCTTCTTCTCATTCCTCACCAGCTTCATTCTCAATCGTCTTGGTTAAGCCAAATATGACACGTCGTTTTTGAAAACAACTACCAGTTGTAAAAGCTAAGTAAGATAAATGGTTAAATTCAAATAAGCACATCCTTTAATTTATTAATCATAAAACTCGTAAAATCATTCTGTAATTCATCAAATTGTTCGATTCATATGATTGCAAATTAAGATTCAAGTCAGCATAATAATCAGTCAATTCTTTTTAAGGTCGTGCTTATCTTATAACATGGTCTTTTCTTGATGCGTACATCAAATCCTTACATAGTTACACCGTATGTGTCAGGTACTAAGGCCTATGGGGGAAAATCCACTGCCTCCGACTAAGTGAAGGTCTGAAGGAACGCAAAAGCAGTTCACCTCTGTTGTTAGGTGTAGTCCTTAAATAATAGACAAGCAAGTAGTATAGGCGTGTGGCCCTTAGGTGTGTCTTTAACAATCGTAATGCCATAGTATGCTCCACATGAGTGTATGCAAGCATACAAACGACAAACCTTGGGATGGATCCACCATAGGGTTAGTCAATTCTTAGTCTTGGGTTCGTTTGTTTCTTCAATTCCTTATCGTTTTCTTAAATCTTTCTGTAATATTTAAGGGCCTTTAACGTGCTTGTGTCTGGTATCGTCTAGATCGTTTCAAGTATTGTATCAAACATACATTTTGTAACATATGCCTCTCATACCACCATTAATTGCAGATTTTGTCCATGAAAAGCTCATGAATTTGCTTTTAGTTGACCAGGTTAAAACTTACATGAGGTTATCCGACCCTAGATTGCTCCCACTCAAACATGGTTAACTATATAATTCTCCTTTCATCCACAGCCAAAGCCCCCAAAACGTGTTGGTGGTGTTTGAGGCATGGCATTTCTTATAAACCCAGCATCTTTGTTGTCTACGACCAATGTGAAATTTGCCTAAGGTGTTACAATCACCACCCTTTTGGGAATCATCATTCTCGATGAGATTTGCTCAACAATCTCATTCATGGATGTAAGATTTGCCTAACATGTCCCTCTAAACACCTTTGGAGACTCATGCGTAGCTCTTGAGTGGCTCTGATACAATTTCTAACATCTACCTCTCATATCGCCAATATTATATATTTTGTTCATGAGAAACTCACGGATTTGCTTTTGGTTCTCTGGATGAAAACTTCATAGGATGTCGCCCATCTTTAGATTGCTCCCACTCAAGCATACTTAACTATAAAATCCTCTTCATCCATTGCCAAAATTGTGTTGCGGCATGACATTCCTTATGAACCCAATATCTCTCCTGTCAACAGTCGATTTGAGTTTACCTAGGGTGTAACGCGTTTATCATGAAAATACAATAAATTGTCAAAAGAACAAAATATAACATATGAAATTTAGTTATTCATAAATACAACAATGATATAAAATTAATATACTACCCAGGTAGCCATACCTAACATACAAATAACTACCCGTATACCTGCATTAATCACAAAAAACTTGCAATAAGAAGAAGAAACACATTTTGATATATACCTAAATTTTGAGAAACAATATCTTAAGTTAATAGTTTTGAGCCGTCAAATGACTCCCGTTGTTGTCTCGTTAAGCAAAGCCTACAACTTTAGGGAAACACCTACTAAAATCTTGTAGAAGGCTACCATGGTGTTACCGAATTCCAATGTTTTTATAATCGAATCGGATAGTGAACCGAACGGTCTACTGGTTCATAGGTCGGACCGGTTCGATCAGTTATGAGAACCGAATAAAATTATAACTATTGTAATGTATACATGTAAAAAAATACTGAAAATTTTAAAAATATAAAAAAAAGTGATTCAACCGGTCCAACCCCCGGTTCGAGTGGTTCCAACCACCGATTCGGGATAAACCGGCCGGTTCAATGCATCCAAAATGAATTACACCTGATCGGACCGGTGGCCATAACGATTCCCAATCGAACCGGTTGGACCGGCCGGTCCGATCCGACATTCACAACACTTCCCAATTTATATGTCTAATAGATTGGTCAAGTTTGCATAGGTGCGAGTCGCTTGTTAGGTTCATTGAATTACTAGTACTTATGACCACACGAAAGATACAAGGAACAAATGATAAATCCTTGTATACAAATGTGTAAACGAATATTGTAGGCCTCTCAAATTATATTAAATCTTTATACAAAATACAAACGAATATATCCGATAGAATCGCTATCATAGAGTAAATGATAACATTTATGATTTTTCAACCAATCAACCTAAAGTAACTATCATTCCTTATATTATTCTATTCTTACATACATGGCATGGATTTTAGCCATGAACATAACCTATAAATTTATTCATATTGATAACTATTTTATAATAACTCATTATCCCCATCCTTACTATTTCACAACTGGTTTGACACCCCCATCAACATACTTTTAAAGTTCTTTTCCTCACAAGTGCTTTTCAATACACCTCATTTTTTCATCCATGATCTTCCTCATTTGTGTTTAATCAAGTTGACACAACATCTAATTAAATTCGACATGAACTTTTAACCTCATGACAAAAGTTGCGGTTTTCCATTGAAGTTGGAGGCTTGAGATCGCCGTAGAGTTGTACGTACATGGGAAGAAGAAGAGAGATGTGATTTCTCTAAGTGTTTTGTCGATTTTATCTCAGTTTTTTCGTTTATCCATATACTATTATTGTGTATATGCATTTATCACAAACACATACTTATAATAAATCATTACTCTATATATTAAAAATCAACAATAGTTATAGTAAATATAGGTGATTAGTTGAGGTTTGGTCCAATCCAAAATAAAGTTACCATTTTATTTATTCATACTATCACTAAAAATATAATTATAGCCTAACTTATTGAGCTAAAACAATATTAAAGCCTTAAACTTCAGGTTCATTGTAATATCTTACTGCTCATAAGAGTAATCAATGACAACCCCCTAAACCACTATCAGTCGTCTTGTTTTCTTTGTTTCTCCTCGGGTGACAAATCAGCGTCGTGTCAACTTTTTTTATCTTTTTCAGTTTTTCCCATTTAGCAGGGTGGCATCCCAGTTTTCCCTCTTTTCTTTTTTTTTCAAATTAATTTAGATGGAGATTGTTTTTTTACAAAAGAACTTCTTAGACTCTTTTATCTTCACCAAGAAGAGGACGCGCAGACATTTTAAGTTTCAGACTATTTGTTTTTCGGAAGACATTTCATTAAAAAATGTCTTCTCCTCCTCTTCTTGGAGAAGACCCAAACTCATATATTTTCTTATCTTCCAACCTCTTCTAATAAGAAAATAACCTAAACACAAAACACATCCATCCTCCAGCGCCCCCACTCCCCCATCTCTAGCGACCCCATCTCTAGCGACCCCATCTCTAGCGACCCCATCTCTAGCGACCCCATCTCCGGCGCCCCCTCCCTGCTCGACCGGCCTCCCCCATCGCCGGCCACCTCATCGTCGGCCACCTCACCGCCCACCGCCCTGTCTCCAGCGCCCCCTCCCTGCTCGACTGACCGCTCCCTCCCTGCTCGACTCCCTCCCTGCTCGACCGATCGCCGCCTCCCTGCTCAACCGCTGCCTCCCTACTCGACCGACACCTCCCTGCTTGACCGGCCCCTCCCTGCTCGACCTCCGCCTCCCTGCTCGACCGGCCCCTCCCTGCTTGACCAACCCCCTTTTGCTGCTCACCATAGGTAAATTTCCATGGATTGTTTGTTTGTGTTTCATAATGTTTAGGTATGTTTGATTTGTCACATGCATTATGTTTAGGTTTGATAATGGATTATGTTTATGTTTGATAATGTTTAGGTTTGTTTGATTTGTCATAATGGATTATGTTTATGTTTGAATTTGATTAGGTTTGTTTATGCTTGTTTGATTTGTCAAATGGATTATATTTATGTTTGATAATGTTTATGTTCGTTTGATTTGTCATAATGGATTATGTTTATGTATTTGTATGACTTTTTTTTATATTTTAATATTAAAGTACTTTTTAAAGTTTAAAAATTAGGTTTATTTTTCTTGCAGACTACAGACGTTTGGTCCACCTCTTTTGCTTCAGATGTTTGCAGATGTGGTCCGCAGACTGCAGACGTTTTCCTGCAGAAAAAACAAAAAGCCCCTTATTTTCTTAAATTTGTAATTATAGTTCATATTTCATAATTAAAGTTAACAAATACATAGAAAACAACAATAACAAAACAAAATTACATAAAATAAAATAACACATCATTCTATTCATTAAAATAAATTTAGAGGTGCGTTTGGTTCGATTGATAAAAATGCTTCAAATGCTCAATATATCCAATGACCTTGCGCATCTAAAGTGGTTTGAAAGAGCTCAAAGTTCGTCTCCATTTGACTGACGATCATTAAAACTAAGTCTTTATCTGTTCAAAAAAATATTTGGAGGCTTATCAATAAATTACTATGTCACAAATGCTTCAAATGCTCAATATATTCAATGACCTTGCGCATCTAAAGTGGTTTGAAAGAGCTCAAAGTTCGTCTCCATTTGACTGACGATCATTAAAACTAAGTCTTTATCTGTTCAAAAAAATATTTGGAGGCTTATCAATAAATTACTATGTCACAAATGCTTCAAATGCTCAATATATTCAATGACCTTGCGCATCTAAAGTGGTTTGAAAGAGCTCAAAGTTCGTCTCCATTTGACTGACGATCATTAAAACTAAGTCTTTATCTGTTCAAAAAAATATTTGGAGGCTTATCAATAAATTACTATGTCACAAATGCTTCAAATGCTCAATATATTCAATGACCTTGCGCATCTAAAGTGGTTTGAAAGAGCTCAAAGTTCGTCTCCATTTGACTGACGATCATTAAAACTAAGTCTTTATCTGTTCAAAAAAATATTTGGAGGCTTATCAATAAATTACTATGTCAATAATCGCTTATGAGCTTCTTCACGATCATCTATATCTACATATGTACTTACCTTTAAAATTAAATACAAATAATAATATGAGTAAACTGTCATTTTCGTCCCTATGATTTGATTATTTTTGCCAGTTTCATCCAAAATACTTTTTCTCGCATATGGCTCCTGACGTTTTCAGAACTTGTCATTTCAGTCCATTACACTAACACCGTTACGTTTGTTCAGTTAAATACATCAAATTGACAAAACTACCCTGTTAATTAAATCAAACTAATCTTAAGAAAATAATTTTCCACCCTCAAAAGTCAAAATTGATTGGGTTGCATTGACTTCTTCACCACCATATCAAAACCTTGCTTTTGGCCGTCACCATCGTTTATCTTCGCTGCTAAAACAAGGCCAAGTTGAAGCAGGGTTCAACCATAGATCTGAAAACCCCACCTTCGAGTTTTCGATAAATTCGATTATAAGAAGTTGCCACCCTTTTATCTTTAACAACTTCTAAATTGAATCTGGAGTATAATAGGAAGCAGTGAGTGCAAGAACTTGCCCACCATATATCTCTGATACTAAAACCACAATCTATTTATGTTATCTAAATTTGGAAGAAGGGGTGATGTGAAGGTTACGATTGAATCGTAATTGACTTGAGGGAATTTTGGGTTGGGGTTTGTTAGACTTTTTATCTGAAGTAAAAGAATGTGGCGGAGTCGGGCTTTATTGGCGATGGTCGATGTTAAAGAGGAAGACGATGACAATGATGGTGGTGATAAGGGGTTGAACTGACGACAAGAACTCCAATCCAAACTAGTGGGTGTTTTGGGTAGCAATCTTTTTTTTCTCCTGTGCTTCAAGTTTGTCCTAGTAATCGATTAACGTCTTGAGGGTTTGGTTGTTTAAACTTTAAAGATTCAAAGTTTGAAGAGATATGGGGTTTGGGGAACCGATATTTAATTCAAATGTAAGGTACGGAGGTGTTGGTGGTGGTGGCGGCGACAGCCTACTTGTGGTGATCGGCCAGTGGTGTCCTTCCTGTGTAATCTAGCATGTATCATCATAATAGAGTTTAAAAATAAAAAATCTAAAAAACACTAATAACCCTCATTTAATTGACGACGTAATAGTCAAACTTGATGTAGTTAATGAAATGGACTGAAATGGCAAAATTTTGAATACTTTAGGGAGCTAGATGTGAGAAAAAAAGATTTTGGATGAAAATGACGAAAAAAATCAAACCACAGGGACGAAAATGTCAGTTTACTCTAAACATATTATAAAAACTAAACATAAATAGAAATAATAATATTTAAAATAAAACATAAAAAATACCTTCTTGATAAGAAGATGTTGTCTTGCATTTCGATTAATGATAAAGAAACCATTTAACCAAAAGCTCAAAATTGTGCTTACTGTATCTGTATCTTCTTCTGCCGAGCTGATAAATCTTAAATTTTAAAATCCAACGGATTCATGAGATTTAAGTAGTTGATAAGAGAAAAGAAAAAAAGTAGTGTTAAAAACAATCTTCTTATAGTGTTTAAATTTATTTTTTTATGGTGTAACGGTCACATTAACACAAGAGAGAGCTTGTGATGCCTAGTAAATTTTTAATCAGTTTATAGGTGAAAATGTGGAATGAATACTTAATCATGTATAATTAATGTGCAAGCTTGAACTCCCCACAAGAGGATCAAGGATCTAGAAACAAGCTTTCAAGGTAAAAGCCTTAAAGAGCTAAAACCAAGTCACACAAATATATATGATTTCATATTTATATAATCGTGTAGCAATCAGTGGCGGAACCAGAAATATTTCTTTATGGGGTCACTATTTTTCAGTGTTTTGATTTGTAACGAAACAATATAAAATTTTTCGGGTTGTCCGATCGGGTCAGGTCGGGTCAGGTCGAAATATAATTAAATTGCATTGGAAATATTAACAAAAATACAATAGTAAGGGGTTGTTTGATTGTGCTGACTAAGTAAGATCTGACTGAGTCAGAAGCTGACCCAGTAAGAAGTTCTGACTGGGTATGCATCTGACTGAAACTTGACTGTTTGATTCGGTATCTGACTAGAACCAAATCGATTCGGTATTTACGTAACAATATTTTCTTTGACGGACAAAAAAAACCATATATTTTCTAATCAACTAGAATCATTAACAATCTTAATCAACTAATAAATCAAAATCAAAATCATAATAATCATACCCAAATCAATCATAATAATCACACACAAATTAATCTTTTCATAAATTACACTTTATACCTTCTAACAAAAACATACATGCCAATAACATCATCATCAACAATCCCAAATGAGCTTCTGAAAACACAAATCTTCACCTACCGTCTCATCGGAAACATCCACCGGAAAACCACCAACTTCCGCCGCCGCCCACGGCGGCGACAACCACTCCTCCACCGAGTCCACCACCGTCACCTGACACAAAGATCAGGTTGTGGGGATCTGCTGCTCCGGCGAGGGATTGGGGTCAGGTTGTGGAGGGGGTGGTGCAAAGATTAGAGGTGCAAAGATCAGGTTGTGGAGACTGGGTCAGCATATTTTCTTTTTAGGTCTGGGTCAGCCATAGAGACCCGGTCAGCTAGCCACTTTCTCAAAATCAAACGGGCTGACTCGCCGGGTCAGCCCGGTCAGCCGAAAACAAACAGCCCCTAAAGGAAATGAAATAAAACTTACATTTTATAGTCGTTCTCTACGCGTCTTCATCTTTTCAAACGTTCCATTACATCTTCAATTGACACCTTTACAAAAATCTCATTTTCAATATAACAAATATACAAGCCAGTCATATATTAATCACTCAAACGATTTAATGTATCACATATATTATGAGTTGTAATGAACTAAAGAACTAAAATAGTGAAATACCCA
Source organism: Flaveria floridana (assembly GCA_018326465.1). Classification (NCBI taxonomy): domain Eukaryota; kingdom Viridiplantae; phylum Streptophyta; class Magnoliopsida; order Asterales; family Asteraceae; genus Flaveria; species Flaveria floridana. The sequence continues at coordinate 436 of BJCO01351649.1, read as the reverse complement.
ATTTAACAAACAAATTAACTACATCATAGATTTCTAAATACCCAAATGAGTGACAAATCAACCAACAAGTTAACTACATCTATAAGAAA
>BJCO01351478.1:0-23023 GCA_018326465.1 Flaveria floridana | reverse complement strand
CACCCCGGCCCCCAAAATCCTCCGCCCCTGAGTATTATACATTATAATGATTTTAGTTTATAACAACGTCTACTCTTGTGATGCGGCGGAAGTCGAAGATTCAACATACTAGTTTATGGATAAATAGGATAGTAGTAAAAGGCTTTTAACTTTCGATTTGTTGAAGTTAGTTGGAGTATATTGTATTCACGAAAGGCTCATAATAAGACAGACGCGATTAAGCATGCTTGCTTTAGCCCACACGTTGTCCCATATCATAGATCCAATTTCAACCATCTAGGACTTTATTTCTAAATTTCACCTTATGTTTTATTCACAACATATTTTTGGTTCTTAAATGATATGTTGCTTCTGTATATAATACAAGCAATTTGGGACATTAGATTAAATATCATAGAAAATGACCGGGAGAATTAATTCATGATGTTTTTTTAGCAGAAACTGTAAGTTTACATGTCCTAATATAATAACTGTGGTTAGATATACAATCAGTAACCTTTCAAGTTTAGAATAATTACATAAAATCATGATGCTTTCAGCCACCACCATCATTAAAATAGTGAGACCAAGGTAATTCCATAATTATACAAGAAATGACATATTTTATCTATCTGTAATCACCATCCATCCCTACAAATACAACAAACCTGCATCAAAATCACAAAGCCTTGGTGCATTTCTAGTATACTGGCGCCACATACCAACATCAAAGTTATTCAACAAACAAAGGGTGCAGTGGGCGTTTCCAGGATGGCGGCCGCGCCAAATTCATGGCCATGACAGCATGGCATCGCATATCTGGTTGGTCCTCTGGTGGTGGTTATCATCGCGATCACAGCTACTACTATGAGCATAACAGTCATGGAAATGGACTATAGTATCATCACAGTCCAGACAGCATGAACTATGGTTACAGAAAGCCATCTTGGAATATTAATAATCTTGAAAACGAGTAAAGATTGAAAACCAATCATATAATGAGAAATGTGCAGTCACTACATTCAGTAGTTTCTTCTTTACTACATATGAATGTATCAAATGCATAAGCAGTAAATAAGAATAATAATCAGGTAAGGCTAACATAGGGATAGATATTGATATGTTATTCGCGCAAAATGGTTATCATTATTGTGTATATATAATCAGAGCATGCTCTAGTAAGAGTAAAAAATGAGTTCTAAGGAAACCTTTGTAACTAATTCTTCAACTATTTCATGACAAGCCTAAATAAGTCCTGAAAGTAACATTGACACCCATTCTTTTCTTTCTTCAATAGAAAGACTATAAAAAAGATCAAGTTTAGCAGAATCACCAACAATAACAGATGCTGCTCGAAGTCGTGCTTGTAGACTAAGATTCGGTATCTTCTTCAACTCTCCGTTCAATCTTGTTCTTTTATCAGCTGCAGCCTTATCTGCCGCCACATCTATACCCACTATTCCCACCAGAACCGCAAACTGCTCCTCTTGCTTTTTTATCAACGCCTCAACTATCTTTACTAACCCTTCTGTTCCTGAAGACCAATCACTACCTTGACCCTTCTTGTTAGCCACACGTGTAGCACCATCTATCGACACATCATCATCATCATTTGAATCAGAAGCCGCCATGTCATTCCCTTTATGACCATTAGCCACTTCATGGTCAAACTCATGATTCTCACGTTCCAACGCTTTAAACTGCTTGTGTTTTGACATATGACCAGCATAATCACTAGTTTCATATGTTTCTACAGCTCGATTACCATCTGATGCATCTTCATCAACTTTCTGATTGCCTCTGTGTTTCCCAAATATCAAACACAGTTCATCATAATAAGGAAACGGTTTATTTCTCAACCCCTTTGCATCTGAATGATCCTACAACACCACAATGCATACATAAACACATATGAGTTCAATAATCAAGTACTAAAAAACCAACTAAACAAACGAATTCTAACTACATTTGATTCGGTTACCTTCACCCAATCCTCCCATACATCATCATCATAGCAGATCAAGGTGCAGTCTGCACTTCTCCACTCTATACCAAATGCATCTTTCATATCTGTTATCGCGTCACAATGCTTCTTCAACGTCTTGAGCCTCGATTCAATATGGGGACTAGCCTTGAGATTACATCCAGGAAGCTTAGACTTCAATTCTTTCTCAAGAACAGAAGTGTATCCACTTCTGAAGATGTTATTATCTCTCTTCCAACCAGATTGACACAACTCTGTGAGTGCAGAAATCAATGCTTCATCTTCTATTCTTGTCCATTTGTGCTTTTTAGTTGACAATCTACCCATTCCTAGCAAATTGTAAACAATATGAGCTCAATAATTACTTGATGTTGCAGCAGATGTTCAAACAGATAGAATTTGAATATGAAAAACCTAAAAATTGTATTAATTTGGAATTGATCGAATATCATCTTTCACAAATTGAAATCAATAAAGCTACGATGGTATAAAACAAATAACAATCAAATGGAAAAATAATATTAGGTTACCAGATCGGAAAACGTAGATTCCGGCAGAATGGAGAATAATATTAGGGTTCTGCGGTGGGATGAGGGGTGGTGGAGAGACGATGGAATTGGAATTCAAATCCTACCCTTGGATTAATGGAGTTGCAGATTGGTTTAGAATCGGATTTGGCGATTGAATCTATTCGGGGGAATGGGGATTCTATTCCTCGTGTTGCATAACACTGGAATGGAATAGATGCGTTTTTTTCCCCTTTTGTTTTTCATTTAATTACCAATGCTCAGAACCAGATCGGATATCGAACCGGACGTCATACTGCTTTGGTGGTCGGATCGTATTTTAGAACCGTATAACGTCATAATTATATTTATAGTTCAACACCCCGTTTTTACTCAAAAAAATAAAAAAAAAACAAAACAAAAACCGGTCCGAACCGGTCCGGTTTCCCGGTCAGACCACCGGTTCAGGAAGAACCGGCCGGTTCGACCACTCAAAAACGAATCATACCTGACCGGACCGGCCACCGGACCGATCCCCGGTTGAACCCGTCGGACCGGCCGGTTTGATCCGGTCGTGAAAACACCGTCAATTACCGTGTAAACAGACAGAATCAGAAAGATGTATTTTTTTTTATTTAGTTTTGAGTTGGTAAAAACTAGAAATTAAGTTTGCGTGATAGAGCACGTTTATGAAGTTTGTTACGCGTTAAGTCTACATAAGAAAATGTATGAAGTTGTGGTGGCGTGGTTTTAAAGATAGAAACATAAAACAATATTATGGCGACCATGTCACGGGTTAATAATAAAAAAAAAACTAATCAAAAAAAATATAAGAAATGTAAAAGGAAAAAAAGAAAAAGAACGTAAAAAAAGAATTTAGCCAATAGAAATCAAATAGGGGTCATCCAACTCAAAGATAAGAACTCTAACCAACTCCACGACTACTAACTTTGTTAATAATAATTGAAATACACATATTTAGGTAGCACTAAAGTCATCGACTTTCTATTAGCTACCAATATTGATATATGTGGTATATATAATGTTATACCGAACTATATTTTTACATTTATGTAATACATAAACAAATTTTGCGTTCTTTTATGTTTACGTACCATAATAAATACATCGGAGTATACTAAGACAATCTCTTCTTTATAATTTTAAAGTAGATATTTGAAAATTAAAGGAAAACATGAAACTAAAGGGGATACGTGAAAAATAAAATAGATGGTCGTTAAAAAATATTTACACAAATAAAAGATGGTGAAAATGAAGTTATTTGATATGAATACCAAAATACAAGGACCAAAACATATATACATCCAAGTCTCCGGCGAGTATTATGATGATGGTTAGTAATGAATATGTATCGGCCATTTCAAGGTCTTCGAAAACAACTTGTTAAATAGAATTGTGAATATATATAAGACCACAACTCCCTTGTCAACATAGAGTTGTGACTATGAACAAAAGGACCACAACCTTCTCATCATCATCATCATCATGTTCTAGACTTCTATCTTCTCATCTATCTAGAGTTTTTTTTTTAATTTTTTATTTTTTTTATTATTATTAAATACATTAGAGGTGGATGAGGGTTGAGCCTTTGGTCCATTTCTAACATGTTTCTTTATGTTTGCATCATAACCAAGCTCGGGGTGATGAAGAACCCTTCTTGACTGTCCACACTCTTGTACACATTTGGTGAATTATTTGTTACGTCTAAATTATTTAATTTTGGATATCCAGTTTCATAATTATCAATTTAACAACTCATATTAAGGCATGCTTTGGGTTTAACAACTATACATTAACAACATTTATAAATTTACAATATCCTTATATCATGTTAATCTTTAGACCAGTTGTGTTAGTCATAATCTACTGGTCTAAATATTAACATGATAATAAAGTCAAATCACCAAACATTATGAAATTAAAAAGATAATCTAATTAAAGGTTTTCTTTTCAATTCTTTTAGGTTTAATGATTAAAACAAGTATATAAATGGTATTCTATTAATATGATCTTCTAGCTACTTTTGTTATAAATATTGTAGTATAATTCCTTGTAACATATCAAAATGGGCTTCATGCTCTTACTCATTAACATCCATGTATATTTAAATCATATGGTATGAAACTATGAACATCTAGCTCTATAACTGTTTACAGCTAAATACCAAAAATAAGGCATGTTTATAATAAATTGTCTAGCTAATGTGTCGTTACATTCAACGGGTCAACCCCAATTGACTTATAATAATCTTTATCCGCGTTTGATACACGCTCGCGAAACATTTTCCACTCGCTTTGACATCTTTTCCGCACCTGTCATCAAAAGTTGTCGAATATAAGAATCCTAACAATGACTATTATGTGTTCTTAGAATCTGTTTTACAAAAGAAAAAGAGGGTTAAACTGTATGCATACCCCTACCCATGGTTGTTTCCCATTTTCTCCTTTACCCTACAAATTGAACAAACAGAGATTAGTTCATGCTAAACAAAGAATCACCCAAGTTCACAAGGGCAAATCTGGAAATTGTTCTTGTTACCTGATTCCCGAGTGAAGGTAGACCTTGATGAACTATCCATTGTGCATCAACAACTCCAATCTTTTCATGTGCAGGCTATGCCACCAAAAATACATAATAAGAAAACAAAGATAATAAATACTTCATGGTCCTTTGAGAAATGGTGAAACTAAACTAGATGGGAGGTGGTTGGTTACCTCAACACATTTCTGGAGAGCAAAATCAAGACCCCATCCGTGGACCAAGTCATTCTACATTTATAATTGAAAGACTTAGAGATGTGTAACATGATCATATGCCAAGAATTGTGTAATGTGAAAAAGATATGATCATATGCTGATATGCAGTTATCATACTAATGAATGGGTCGTTTTGGGTCGAATATGCAAAATCAAATAATTAAGTTAACAAAAAATAGTCAAAAGGATCAAAAGTCACCTAAAGTGTATTTTACTGCATACAACCTCCTAAACTGTTTTATTAAAAAGACTGTTTTTGTATAATACAGTGTTACTGCTTATAACTAAAATACTAATCATTAACTAAAAAGGTATAAGTATTTAGTGTTTGTGTGTCAACCCAACCTGAACTATATAAGAAACACATTTTGACCATCTCTAATCATACGCAATACCTGGATCAAATGCCACACGCAGCGCCAAGCCTCTCGAGAAAAAACTGGAGCCATGATCTCTACAAATCTGTGCACATAATAAAATATATTCAAAATGGTCCTCAAATAAGTTGCACCATTTCTTTATTAACTGGATCAAATTGTAATAATATTGTTTTTTCTAAACACAATTACCCCATCATTTATTTATGGATACAAATTTAAAAGATGGACAAAAAAGTGTTTGCTGGTCAGCCAGTCCAGGCCAATCCTATTATAACAGACACGCATCAGCCCGAACTTGTTGTGACCTATTACCCAAACCGTCCATCTTTCCATCTTAGTTCGAATTATTAAAGGTAGATTGTACGTACGCTGCACATGGAGGCAAATGTGGGTCACTGCACCAACCTGGCCTCTCCTCTGTTTCTCTACCATCAAAGTAACAAAATAACATTAACAAAGTTTAGCATTTATGTAAGAAGATATTAACTTTAATAATCTTTAGTTGCTTATGCTAACAACAAACAAAATTATCATACGACAAAAAGAATAACTGGTGGACTTACTTATGAACTTCGTGATCTCCACGTCTCCTAGTCATTTGCCATGTTAAACCCCTACTGCTAGGATCCAAACCAGGCTGAGATATTTCTAATCCATGCTTCCTCACAAGTTTAAGATATCTAATAAATTAAGAAACAATGATTAAAAAAATCTCCAAAAGAATGGAAAAACTTGTCACCAAAGTCCACACTCACTCTTCAGCATTAAAATTGTCGACCCCAAGATCTTCATCCCAAATAAATACGTAGTCATATGGTGCGACAATATCAGGATGAAGGAATCTTTTTGCGTACCACCTTCAAGATAAAGATAGCAAAAGGTTATGAAGTCACAGGCAAAGATGATGAAATGAACTATATTAAACAGGTATAAAGAGTTTAATTGCGTTGAATTACCATTTTGTTTGTTTTGCCACACTTATATGAATGGCGCGCTTTGACCATTCAAATTCATCCCATTCGGTTGTTTTACCATCATAATGAAACAGAAGGATTGTAAAATTCTCAGAAAACTTTTTGACTGCCTTATCGATGTTAAGTTTCTGATTTTGACCAACAGTGAAAGTTACTAGATACTTTGGTTTGGTTGTTAGGTCCTGCAAAGGGGAAAAACCAACACATGAGGATGTATTAGTTCAATATATCCTAAATTATGGTAACTCTCCATATATTAAAGACACTAAATATTATTGTATAGTATCAAACTGGATTGCCAGAATAAGATATCCAAGAAACTATCTGTTTCTCGAGTTCACTTTTTCTTTAATGCCGTTTTGTTTCAACATGGTTATTCAACTTTTAAACTCTCAACTGAAAAAAGTAATATAATTTAGAGTATCTTCATTGCAAACTTAACTTCACCAAATTTATAACTATTAATTAGTCTTCTACATTCTTAGCCTATTCTTCATGGATATATAATCTTGTAACTCACATGGGAATCATTGTTTCCCTTCAAAAACCAAATATTTTTGCAAGATTTAAATTAAAAGTAGGATGTTTGGCATTCAAAGTTGAAGTATGACTATTAGTAAAAATTGCGAGCAATTAATAGGGACGTTCTTTTACCAAATCGTCCCCAGCCTTTATAAATTCGGGGTATGTGCTCTAAAGTTTAATGTGCTTATCAGATGTTTTATACTTAGAATTCACAATTATGATTTGGAAAGTAACTCAATTGATTTGGAAATGCCTGAACTTATCTTTACTCTTGGGATCTAATAAACGCTAACTCTTTATTTCAAATATAAGATAACTGTGCCACATCATCAATACATCATTTCATCATTTCTCAACCATTTTTCCTGCAATCACATGACAATTGCAAAATACTGTTCTGGCACATCACACATGGTTTTGTGAAATTATTGGAGTATTAGTTTTGTGATGTTTTCTCGTGAATGTCTCAAAATTTCATGATGTTAAACACAACAGTTACTTTCCAGATGAACGATATATATATTTTAGTTTTTTCCCTAAGCTACTTGTGTAACACACAGGTGTTTAAGTTAGCAATATTAAGGCATAATAATCTCCCGTTTCATGACCAAAATTCATAATGTATTAAAAAGAATGAAAAATTATAGCAAGAGAGACAAACCTCACTAGGTTTACCATACAATCTGCGAGGAAACAAATCTGACTCAGCAGCAAGAATAGCTGGAGGTAGTCTTTCTGCGCCACGTGGATTAGACGAGACCCAAATCTGCATAATTATTTTAAATTTTAAAACATTTTTATGGCTACTAAATGAAGATCATTAAATTCTCTTTCTCAACATCCAATGATAATCATCAGATTTTCATTTTTAGAAAAGTTTGCAAACAGGATTTACCTATTTACCCACTGTCATCATCAGCGAAAAAGTTAATCATACTGGAATTAGAATCACAAATTCTTTTATTTTGTCATTAGTATATGACTACATGGTGAAACAGGGCTGCATCTTACCAATACATTGCTAGAACAAATCTCTTTGAATATTCCTAAAAAGTCCCTCTATTCCAAATTAAATTCCTAAATCAATCCCTCTATTTCAAATAATAACTCTCTTTTGAAATTAAAGCACAATGTGTTTTTATTGTATCTTTTATTCGAATTTCGAATCATAAACAAGCGTCGACAATATAAATATCTGTTTAAATTAATAAAATAATATAACACAAAGCCATTTCAGTCTAATTATATTGATATGAACATTTCGTAAAATAGAGTACAGCTTTACCCAACAAAATGAAAATTATAAGCAAATTTGCATACCTTCAATGGATCATCATGGTTTTTTACTTCCTTTGAGATGTTATCCCTCGTGTCAGAAATCACATTTAAGATTCTTTGTGTAGAGAGACCTGAATTTTTGTCCCACAAAGACGTATCGATTGGAGCAATGAGTTTAATCTGTCAAATTCAACCACCAAAGTTTTGTGATAAATGTAAGTAAATCCAAACAAAACATTGTAGTATGTAAAAGAGCAACTATGAAGCAAAACACACATGCAACTAAAATAGAAGGTATAAAATTATTCCTATGTCCTGCAACGCCTGACTCTTAACAAATGGTTTTAGAAAAGGTTCAAAACCATTAAGAAAACAATGATATGATTATGGGCAAAATAAGTAAAAAACTTACTCGAAAAATAAAAGATAAATGCAGAAAACAAAGAAAACACAATATGAATTTTAGCTTATATGGGAGGGGGACCACTTTATACTAGAGGAGTAGAGGTGGCAAAACGCCGGTCAGGTCAAGTCGGATAACGGGCCAAAATGGGTAGTACCTTCGATGGTGAGAAAGCTGGAAATGATGCCCCAATGCAGAAGCCAAAGATAATACCAGCTGTGATAGATGCAATAAGCCTTATACACTCACTTGATTTCCTAAAACTTGCATCATTCCCAAATTATAAACATAAAACAATTTTATCAAAAAACCATAAAGATTCAGCCATCAATAACATATAAACAAACCTTCTATTCAAGTTTCTCTTTCTTTTACTTTCTTCAAAATTCATTCTATGCAAAACAGATTAAGCTGTAAGAACAGCTTTGCATTCTATTCTAAAACCTGAAGAAAACAAAATCTGTAAAACATAAGCATCAAGAAACTCATGATTTGATACTTTTTTAAAGAATTAAACCAGCAAATCAAAAGCAAAAGTGTACTAAAATACCCAGAAAACAAGAGGAATAAAGCTAGTTCTTTGTTCTTAGTGTTCATTACTTCAATGGTACTTATAGAAAACAGAATTCCACACAAGAAAAGAGCAACTAAAATGCCCATAAAATACATGTGCTTCATCCCCAATTTCCTCCACAAATTCCTTTGATTTCAGGCAATTGAACCAATCACGTGCTACCTTTACGAAATAGACATGAAACAAATGGATCTCCCCAACACCCATACTGAATCTTCTTTCTTATGAAAAAGCATGTTTCTGATGTTAACTAACAAAACCCCGCTTCAGTTTATTAACTTGACATAGGGGCTAATGAGGGGCCAGATTGCTTCGCGGTCTGACGATCGCATCAGTACCTACACTTTGCAAAGGAGATTGTTTCCCAAAGCTTAGACTCATAATCTTAAGGTTACAAATCAACAACCTTTCCGATTGCTTCAAGGCGTGCCTCAAATCAGTTAAAGAACCCTAAACCCCTAAACTCAAATCAAAACATTGATGTTTGCTTATAGTCAAACATTAAAAAGAACTCAGAAACTTACAAGATCATTTGCTTAAAGCATAAAGCTATTATCTTTTTATGTGTTCCATTCACTACCATACAATCAAACATGGGCAGGAAACGAACGATCAAATTTCTTCAACAAAATTACCTGGTGATTGTTCTTGAGATTGAACCCCACGAATCTTTCGAGGCAACGAACGTTGGTTTAGTTGAAACTTGTGAAACAGATATGAGGGTACAGACTACAGAGAGCGAGTTTCTCTTGAAGATTTGAGCAAAAATAGGTGTGGGTTATGAATATTGTTGCTTTAATTGCAGAAAATCTTGAGCTTTATGCCGATGAATGCTTGAATTTGAACGCTTTTTTGTTTATAAAGATGATTTAGTTGCAGAAAATCTTGAGCTTTGTGCCGATGAATGCTTGAGTTTGAACGCTTTTTTGTTTATAAAGATGATTTGAAGTGTGTAATTAGAATTTGAATAAACGTTATGAGGACCCACTGAAAACTGCTTCTCTTCGCGTCCTTTGTTTAACACACGCACCAAATATTCCTCCCTTTTTGAGTTTGAAGATTTTCGGTTTGTTAGTTATAAAAGTAATTATATGTTAGTTATATGATGACAAGGGGCAAATTATAAGTTAGGGTTAGGATCATTACAGAACCACTTTTTATTTTCAGAACTACAGAACCATTGATTTATATGAATGTATATTAAGTCTGGTAATACTTGACCTGTTTTACATATGTGTATATCAGACATGAACAATAAACTATAAAAAAACAACTAAACATCACCAGGTTTAACTTACATCTATGTAAACCAATGGTTTATAATTTACATTTATGTAAGTCAATGGTTCTTTTGGTTCTGAAAATAAAAAATGGTTCTGTAATGATCCTGATCCAAGTGTTTATTGCTTTTAAAGTAATAAATAAATTTTTATTGATGATTAAGTTATTTACGTAATTTAGAGGAATTAGAAAGAAAGTGAGATAAACCAAATAAAACAAATAAACATACCTAGTAAATTTTATTGGATGGCTAAATTTATAAGCAAGGTCTTAAAGGTGAGGTGGGGTTACAACTTTTCTCTATCTCAAAACCTAGAAAGGTCTTTCACATTTAGACACTCGATACCAATAAAATAATCATTTTAAACAACTAAATTATTTATTATAATATAATTTGATAATTTTTTTACACACATATTTAAATCTATATCCATACTACTATATAATAGAAAAATTATGACTAGATTTGTAATTTTACATCAATTTTAAGATAGCATATGAAGAGTTATAAGCTTTAATATATAATGTCATAAGATTTATTCCTATTATACTCTTTTAAGCTTTAAATACTTGTATCCCATTTTATAATTAAATTCAAAGTATGACTATTATATTTAAGGTGGTCTTATCTATATCTATATCTATACTATTATATAATAGAGAAACTATGATTAGATTTGTAATTTTATATCAATTTTAAGATGACATATGAAAAGTTACAAGCTTTAATATGTAATATCATAAGATTTATTCTTATTATACCACTTTAAGCTTTAGATACTTGTATTTCATTTTATAATTAAATTTAAAGTATGACTATTATATTTAAGGTGATCTTAATCTATCTATATCTATATTACTATATAATACAACCTTTTGGACAACATTGTAATTTTAATCCGTTTTTAAGACACTTAAAAATAATTTTGTTATATTTGGTACAAGTTGATTATGTATAAACAACTTATTTTTTACAAATATGTTCATCTCTATAATAATATAGATATGTTTGATATCTCATATCAATCAAATAAAAAAGCAAAATGAGATTTATCACAATAATAGCGAGTTAACTAAAGAAACAGTTCAAAAAATATTTATACAACGCCGCACTGCACGGGTTTCACCCACTAGTATGTGTATATATATTGTACATAACGGTTCATATAACGCATACTGCAATAACATTCAATGAGATAGCATATAGAGGGATATCATTTAATAATATAGAATGCAATTACCGTTTTATATTATGAAAAATTGTAAGTGTTTAAATGATAACTTAATTTATTTCAAAATGTAAAAGATAATCTTTCAAGAATGACTTATCATAAATACGTGATACTCAAACAAGCAATAAACTCATGGTTTTAAGTTTTAAGTGTCATTTTCATCTATGATATTGAAATGTCAAAAGTCAAGGAATAGCGATTTGACTTTTCTGAGTTTGAATGAGGCAATGCGTTAAAAGGACTTCTGATTGACGCCACGTGGCTAAATATTACATGCTGATTGGATGCTGGCTTGAGTAAACGAGTGGTTAACGTGTTTGGTTAACGACATCTTGTGTTTTCTAACTTACTTGACGTGTTATACCGGTCAACGACTATTCAAACAAGTGAACAACTCCATGTTTTCAAAAAAAAGTTCCCATGATTAGTTTTAAAAGGTTATACCAAACACTTATAAAACTCTCAATTAGTTTCGAGGTGTTTAAAAAAGATAATCTATAAAACAATAAGACTTTAAAAACAAAATTAATGAAACGTTATTAGTGATCACTTATAGAGAGAAAAAACAGAGAGAATTACTCATTTGGATAAAAGTTGTACGGGTGATCTCTAACGACTTAAAGAGAATATTTAGTACTGAAGATAAAATCATTTGTTAATGATTAGAGAGTGGATACAATATGGATTCGTTAACATTCACCAGAATCATTATATAACAAATGATCATTTATTCTCTTATATATTTACTTAATTGCAAATCCCACATTGTTTCATATGGTTAGATGAAAGTTGTTTAAAATAAAAAATAACTTATTCAACTATCTTAAGGTTCTTATAGAGTTTCCTGGGCTGATCAACGCGGTATTCATGTCTCATACGTGAGGCTGATTTGGCAGAAAACATATGCGTGAAACCCGCACTAAGGGTGCATGGTCCATCGCTAAATGGCGTGGTTGTAGTTGCAGGATCTTATCCTTGCAGGGTTCTTTCTCTCTTTCTCTCATACATATTTTTAAATAAAAAATTGGTAAATGAGTGATGGTTGATGTGAAAACCGTTTTTAGGGTTGTGTAAATGAATTGTAAAGAGCAATGTGACGTTGATTTGAGCGTAAGTGAAATGTGGAATGTGAAAACCATTACTCATGATCATATGTTTTATTTTTACGTTGGACGTGACATGTTTTATTTGTTAGGCTAATTCGAGCAAACTGCAATCAATAATCGTATTATGCTTTCGAACTAAGTAATCTACATTGTTAATGCTAAACTTTTTTATGCTTTTTATAAGAAAAGTGTAAAAAAAACTCTATATCATGTAATAAAGCATGAAAATGTAGGTTAAATCAAATAAAAACACAGCCGACAACTATCTAGTGGCTTTTAACTATTCTACATGTTCTAACATATAAGGACATGTATTTATTACATATTTTCTTTTTCACGTCTAAATTTTAAATTTCTTTAATGATTGTCTTGTTTTCCATCAAAATATCCCATGTATGGGAGTTATATTATAGATGACCTTTAATTTTAAAACTTATGGTTCAATAAAGTTTATGATAAATGTTTTCATAATATTTTTTAATTTTACTAGTACGCATAATCTTTAAAGAGTTAACTAGTATGATTCAACCAAATAAAACAATTACATCATAAATATTGTCTAACAAGCTTTCTTGTTTTTACATTATTGTATAACGGGGTTGCACTTACATTGCATAACCACAAGCTTCATGTGTAACACATTGCGTTGCTACATATGCCTTCTTTTATTGATGAATTAGTTCGCCTTGATGCTTCGTTGGTTATAGAAAAGTAATTTCGTCTAACAATTTAATTGTTGTAACTATCCTTACCAACGCCAATGTCTTTACATGATCTTATGATCAACCAAGTTAATGCCCACGGAAAATGCACCACAACGGTAGCACCATTAAACATCTAGTGATCATCAAACTATGGTGTATAAAAGCTGTAAATACTGAAACAAATCCAAAAAGATTATGAAATTTAAAATATAGTATTTTATAACATCTAATTTTTCATGTATGCTAAATCTCCAAATCCGGTTATGTATGTGTATTACATACTCTACACTATTGAAATGAGCAAATGAAGAAATTGTAACGCAAATGACTCTGTGGCCCAATGGATAAGGCGCTGGTCTACGGAACCAGAGATTCTGGGTTCGATCCCCAGCAGAGTCGTTTTTTTTGCTTCCTTCGGTCTTTCCTCAAAATCGGCTTTTGCTTCCTTTGGGCCTTCTTTTATTTTGATTCATGTTCTAACTGGGCTTTCGAAACCCAACCCAAACAGGGTAAGACTTGCGTTTTGGACTTTAGAGTAGGCACGATTGTACCAACAAAAACTTTACTTCTATAGTTTTTGTTTTCGTTTTTAAATTATTAGTTTGTTTTTTTAGTGACAATTTTCTTTTTTTTTTAATTCTTGTGTGATTTGAACCACTGATCTTTCAAGAAATGAACTTACTCAATCAATCACCATCATCTCACATTATCACCCTATTGATTCTTGTTTTTGAATAAGAGCATTCATAATCCATCCTTCATCTTTATATTTATAATTACATTAAAAACATCTATTTTTACATTCTTTTTTTAATTAAATAATATTTTTTCATACTTTTATCATTATCTTTTCTTTCTCATCCACTCATAATACTTTTAAAAATATAAAAAAATCATAGGAGTTGTACTATGATACCCAAAATATGGGGAATCACGGTACAAACCCCATAAATTTTGTACAAACCCCATAAATTTTCTTTCTCATTTACACACAACCACTCACAACCATTCCCTATAATATAGGGCACCTACTTACATAAAAATAAAGAACGGGTTGTGAATGCTCTAAGGAAAGCATGTATATAAGGGGATGATCCCTCTCATGCTAACGGCAAAAGTGTTATATACACAAACACATAAATTGCGTTGTATTTCTTGTATGTTTAAAGGAGATGATGTTAGAGAAAGAGAGATTAGGGACGTTTTCAATCTTAAATTCAGAGTTAATGAGAATTAAAAAAATGACACCTATGTAAAGAAGAGAGTACTAGTAACCCTACTAAGGGCGTGTTTAGGATTGTTTTTCAAAACAACTTATTGACTTATTGACTTTTTTAATAAGTTAATAAGTCAGTATGAAGTGACTTATTAACTTATTTCCATCACAACCATCACATTGTCAAACATTATAAAATGATTTTTTAATTTTTTAAAGTTAATAAGTTAAAAATAAGTAAAAAAAGCACTCCCAAGCACCCACTAAACTCCGATAATGACTCTCTCCTCTTAACATAAAGTCCATTGTTCTATACTACTATAACCAAGGAAAAGATGATAAGCTACATATAATACTTCGCCTCAAATATCACAAACATTTTTCAAATATATTAATTGTAGATGAGTGAAGAGCTCACGGTGTAAGCGGTCTCTGTTGTTCTATTCTACTATAAATAATTAAAATATATAAATTCAGCTTCATAAGTTTATGCTAATCAAACATCCCACTTAGGCCCTATTTGGTTTGCTGTTGACCGGGCTGACTGACTGATTCGGTCAGCCGATTAACGTGTTTGATAGTGGTGATGTTGTGGTCTGATCGGGTCCGGAGGTTCTGACCCAGACACTAAAACCGTGATTCTGAACCATCCCTCCCATCGCCAACCCTCCACAATCGGCCTCCCTCCGCGGTCTTCTACCCGTCGGCGACCCCGTCCGCGAACCCCAATCTCTCCGGCGGTCTCCGAACCACGAACCCCCATCCACGCGACCCCCTCCGGAACCCCCATCCCCTCCGGCGGTCTCCCCGCCGCAAACCCCATCCGCGCGACCCCTCCGTAACCGCATTTCAGTCAGGTGCAGACTAAGTCAGAAATTCTAACTGAGTCAGCTTCTAACTCAGTTAAATCTTACTGAGTAAGCGGTAATCAACAGCCCCTTACTTTTTTTTCCTTCTATTTTATACACATGTTCAAAACCTAATCAAATCTCTAGTTCTTCTTTGCTTGCTAATCAACACATTATGCCATGTATTAACCCTAGAACTAACACCAACACAAACCCTAATCATAAGAATCGAACCATAAGAGCATGATGATGTCATGTGAATCTAATGATGATGTCATAACCCATCGAGCAATACCAAATCACCTTTCGATATAAGCAATTGGGTTGTCAAACGCCAATTAGGTAGGTGGATATGTGGGAACGAGTGGTGGATGGTGTTTAGGTGTCATCAGCTGTGGTTGTGGCAGTGACGTGAACCTTTGGTCACATGATTTTGAAAATGTCGTTGTAAAAGTATAGAGATGATGATGATGGTTTGTGTTAATTTTTTTTTCATTCTACTTTAGTAAGTTACAAAAATAGTCCCTCAAATTAAAATTGAGCTAATTATATAAATGGCCCATATAATTATATAATGGCATTCAATCAATTTATATCAATTTAATAAAATATTAACGAAAGTTGGCCTTAGGTCTCAAACTTGTTACAAAATGGAATCACAAACCGTAAACTCGTTACTAAAAAAAGTTAGTATCCAAACTTGGGATTTGTGCTAAATCATAGGAATATTTGTGTAATTAACTCTAAATTAATAATAGCACTTGTAAATACTAGAATGTTTAAACTATAACCTTTATTAAGGGAATTTTAAAATAATAAGAAAACTATGGGAGGCAAAAAAATATTCTAGGCTGATATCGAGGTTCTATTCTACCAAGTTGTGGTTGTTATTTGTTACTTTTTAAACGAAAAGAATAACTACCATATATTATGTTATATATACTACATTATTAATATTAAAATAACAATACTTTATTTTATAATGAGACATGTATGTATTATTTTTCGAGGAAGAACTACAGAGAACTTTTATGACCTTTTTTAACTAGCTAATCGGCTCGGCTCGAATTTTAAAGACTTGAAAACTTGAGCTTGAGCCTTGTTCAGCGAGGTTCTAAAAATTTAACTCACTGGATTTGGTTTATAGCTCTGTTAGATTGTCAAAACTTAAAAGAAAATAAACCCTAATATCTAATAAATTGAATCTTTTCACATTTAAATACCAAATTCAAATCAAATAACTCGATGTTACACAAAAACAATTCACAATAACCGGTTTGTCCAACATACAAAGCCAAGATACAACACCGATGACCAACCTTTTAAACTTACCATACTTGTTCATTCTCTACACAAATGATTTACAAGAACAAATGATTTTGAACAAAAGCTGCAAAGTAAGAAGCGTTTGTTTTTCGCATTTGCATAATGCATCCAAAATTACTGGTTCTTGCAAACTATAAAGCTTTTGACGTTCTCACATAACAATGGTCAGCTCAAAAGGTTACCCCCAGATTAATCTCCTTTTCACTCTTCCCTACTTCAATGTACACAAGCATCACTGACCATTATGGGGCTCTTAGCATCTTCTTATCCTTATATGTGCACTGATAGCATCGATTTACATTTCAGATTGTAGTTAAAAACTCGAATACTCAATAAAGATCAAGATCTAACGTTTAGAAGAAAATCAACATGATAATCAAGCTTTGCACATGCAAGGTGTTAAAGGGTTCTCCCATATATCGTAATTGGGAAATGTTGCTTCTGGAAGTCCAGTTCGGGTCTGGTGGGTTATGACGACGTCTTCAACAAAGGTAGCCCATCCCATGTAAGGGTCTCCTAAGGATTTGGAAAGCAGGCCTTTATCAGGCTTTATGGATTTTTGGCGGTGGCCCATGTACCGTCTTGCACCGATTATTAGTTTTGCAAAGTTGCCTCCATGGGTCATTACAAATACGTCTGATTTTAAGCATACCAAGAAATCTAAGGCAGCCAAGCTTGTGACATGTTTTCTGAAGCTGTCTAATTCGTCTTTTGTTGTTAATTCCTCTTTTGTTACCTGTTACAAACCAGCATCAAAATCAGATATATTGAAAAATATAATTAGGGTCGATTTGGGTTTTCTTTTATCTCAAACAGATCAAATGGGTCAAATCCATAAACTTGGGTAAAACCGTAAAAGAGGAATGGTATGCGCCATCTAAAGTCTACTGTTAATGCAAACCGGCCCTCTAAATCCTTTAATTACTTAATTTAAATTATTATCGGGATAGTATCGTTTTATAATGGGCAAACTGCAAGCAAATGCCATGTGCTATCCACTGTTTACCATTATGTGCAACAAACTTTCTTAACAGGTTAATGTAACATGCTTGGCATTTTTTAGCATTTAATGCAACAAACTCTCTCCATTCCCATATTATTGTCCACAATTATATTTTAATTTGTCTCAAAATAACTGTCCACCTATAAAAAATGGGTAGTTATAATATACTAGTCCCTAAGAAAATATCATGGTGGTAAGGTGCCTACCCTATCCAAGAGGTCAAGGGTTCAAACCTGCAAGATGCAGGTATAGGTGATTAATAGTAGATTAAAAGTTGTTCAAAAAGAAGTTAATATTACACTGCTTTTTCCCATTTTACCTTTATCATGAAATCTGCAACTTTTTCATGTTGTTTGGCATCTTAAATGCAGTAAAAATAAGCATTCAGCATTTCAGCTAATTAAAACAGTTGTACACTTTCAAAAATGGATAGTTTTAATATACTAGCTTTTTCCCATTTTACCCTTAATTACCCGTACCAATAAAACTTGCAACTTTACGAAGTTAATTCGTACCTAAATGAGTTAATTCAGCTAATTAATTCCTGCCGTACTTAACAGATCTAGGATTGTTTTTCTGTGGACAAAGTGACAAACATTTACCAATTTATGCAACATGTATTAAATAAATGGGAATAAATGCAATGTGTTGTTCACTATCTACCAATATATGCAACATGCCAACATAGCTTCTTAACCATTTGATGCCACTTATCATTTTACTACTTTATAAAAAAAACTCTCTGCATCCCCAAATTACCGTCCACATTACTTTAATTTGTCTCAAAATAGCTGTCCACTTTCACAAATGGACAGTTATAATACACTACCCTAATAACCCTTATCATTCAACATGTAATTTGCAAATTCTTAAGTTGATTAGTTTCTTAGTTACCCTTATCTGCATTCTTAAGTTGATTAGTTTCTTAGTTACCCTTATCTGCATTAGATGTTACATATCTCAAAATGTGTTTTTTTCGTTTGTGGAAAACTATATTGGGACGAAGGGAGTACTAAACAATCAAATACCATTTGACGCAAGGACTTGCATCCTTTGGTAATAAATGGCAAGTATCTTGCATTAAATGGTTAAAAAAGGTATTTTGCATATTCATTAAAATGTGAATAGCACATAACATTTTTGTTCAGTTTACCCTTTATAATTGTAACCCATAACCCATTCATAACTTACAGTCAAGTTTTTAATAAATTGGACAAAATGTGGTTAGCAGGTCAACCAAACCCGATTCCCCTGACCCATGTTCAACCCAACCTGAACTACCTGCCCCTTTTTGCTACTCCTCTTGTGTAAGATTGATGAAAGGTCCTTACCAGATTAGGGAACATGTTCCTAAGTGGTGCCATTCGGTTCTGACCACCATAGACCTGCCCAGAAGCAACATATATTTGAGTTTCTTTTGGATAGCCCATTGCTCGCAGCATCACGGCCACTTCCCCAGGCTCGAGAGGACATCTTCCTTCTTTCCTTTTCTGTAGGGCAAGTGGCCACAAATGTGAACCATCCTGCATTAGATCAGAAAAACCTTCTGTTAATCCAATTCCATCTAATAGAACTTCTAATTTCAGCATCATAATATCATAGCAACAAGCACCAACAAACTTTCTAGAGCATTTACCTGATAGAGGTGGTAGTGATGATCCATTTTCCTAAAATGGGTTGATTTGGAGTGTATTTTACATCTAACATGCCAAACAGTTTTAAAACTTAGCTAAATAAAAAATGGGTAATGGTCGAAAGTCACCTGAAGTGCAACAGTGAATTTGGACGTAGATTTAGTCAACCAGAGGTCGGTGTTATCCAAAAAATGCTCAACTCCTAAACCACTTTATTAAAATTCAAAAAAAAAAACGGTCCAAGAAGTGTTAATGGGTCAGCCAAACCAACCCAATCCATTTGGACATGCACTAAAAACTTGCCCATTTGGACCCATAACCCAACCCACCAGACTCATCCACATTGCTACCTCTAGCAACTGTTTCTAGGAATTGCATGTTTCAACAGGAAAGATGGATTAGGTACTTTATGCATTTGTAGCAAAACAGAATGCAGGTCATTACAAGTTGAATCTCACATAAAATAGATCAGAAATCTAAACAAGTTTTTAATCCCATAATTTTAGAATGACATCTAACCTTAAAACGCCTAGGCCATTCTTTTAACCTGTATAATGCCATCAAAGCTTTCTCTGCTCTGGTCCCCACAAAGTCGCAAAATGAAAGTCCAACCATACCTTTCTCAAATCTAAGATGAAGAGCCCTGTAAAAGAAGATATTGTTGCAATTCTTTAGGGAGTTGGAAGTAACACTAACAATCACATACATATAGCTCCAAAATTTAAGGCAGTGATGCTTGTTAAGTGTTACATGATATTTAATTATTGGAATCATATAGCAGTTGTAATAAAACAAGTTAGAATAGTATTTGGATGTGTTCTTATTGTTTGAAGTTGTTATATTCAGATAATAAGATGTTCAATAGTTTGGCAACTCAGATTGTTTACGAAAGTAATAGATAAAATGGATAGAAAATACATTATTTTGAAAAAGGGAGAGCTTTTGTGAAACGAAAGTAAAAGTCTCTCTATTTGTTCAGAAATGGGTAAATAGTTCATTGTATCCTACCCTTAAGGGATTAGTTTTGTTAAAGTTGATATGAAAATAATTAGTTAACCCCTAAAATATAAAACAACCATAGGCAGTATATGTTTATCCAAACACTTGGTCCCAATAACAAGACTTACATAAAAGGATTTGGACCGCCAGTTCGATTTCTCATCCTTGCAACAAGCTGATCAGCCATTTCATCTATCTCAGGAAGAAACTTGAGAGCATGATAGTTAACCCTGCACCTTAACCTGTTGATTTCTTGAGGGACGTTGTCATATCTGTACAAAATCAAACACATATACAATCTTTGGATTAACAATGAAACAAATTTCAAATAACTGCAAGACAAAAAGCCACAACATACCCCAGTCGATCTACAAAAGGCTTTAATGCCATTATCTTCTTCTCTTTAATCCGGGGCAAGACGTTGTCAATGTAAAATTGTGCGGGTGCATATTTGGGGATGTTTTTCACTGTCCGTCTATCATGATTTAACACAAAACTTAGAAACCTTATAAAATATCTAAAATCAAATGTGATTAAACTTTCAAAAAAGTATATAATTTTAAGAAAATCACTATTTTTTAATAACCATTTAAAAGGTTTTTTGCACTAAAAATACAATTTGGGTATGTTCCAATCTGTTCCACTATTGATTTTAACGGTTTGAAAAAACAACATAAGATATAGGTTCCTTTCTGATAATATGTTCAAGTGCAAGTGCACATGTAGAAAAAGAATGAGAGAGAACCTTATGCTTGTGAACAGCTCTGATTTGTCCGTAAACCATGATGGAATATCGCGCACAATACGCACATCATCCTTCAAGTAGTCAATAAAATGGTCCACATCAAATATGTCCTCAAATTTTCTGTAAAAATATATATATACATGTTAACCTCATAAACAAATTAGAATTCAAGAACAGGCCAAATATTTGGGGCGTGCAGACATAAGCATGATAGGATATCATGCAACATGCACGAAACGGAAACTCACTTCAAATGTTGATAGTAAACATCAAAATATATTTGAAATTTGCATATTGTAGGTTTTATATACACATGCTTATTACGAGTACAAGTTTAATGAATATATAAAAGAAGAACAAATGGTACTTTTGTAAAAATATTGAAATACACAATCTTGCTTGCAATATATTATGTATATCAACACTGATGATCTTCAATTACAAAGCTTTTATTTGACCTACATGAAGGTTTACTCGTAAGTGTGAAGATAACTCACGTTTGGTCCTTCCATATCTGATCTTGCTTCAACACGGGCAGAATGAGAGTAGCATTCATGATTTTGGCCACAGCAACTGCATTGCATATCTACATGCATAGACATCATTGAAAAGTTAGTACTTGACATCCTTTTAGCCGCATCAACATCATTGTCACATCATTACTACGCAAAAGATTTGTGAGGAGGCATATGATTGTAACTTTACAGATTTACATTTTACTTTGATACATACAAAAGTAACCGATTCACTCTATAGCCTTTATTAGAGGGTTTTGGAGAATAGTACATACAGCGATTCTTTGCTGATTTAGTCCACCCTCTGCGTGAATAAAAATATAACCAGCTGTTTCATTTGCCTCGGGAAGATCTGCATAGAACCGAGAACCATAGATAAACTTACAAAAAGGATAAGTCATAGCAAAACTGGAAGTCAGATGTAGGAACTTGTGACCTTTTTTCATCATTAAGCTAAGTTTTAATTTTAGTATGGATTTATGTTAATAACTGTGTGAAGGATACAAAAGAAACTAAGGTGCGGTTTGTTTTTTCTGCAGGAAAACGTCTGCAGTCTGCGGACCACATCTGCAGACATCTGCAGCAGAAGAGGTGGACCAAATGTCTGCAGTCTGCAAGAAAAAGACTGTTTGTTTTGTTTAACATCTGCAGAATGCTGAAATATTCTGTAATTAAACTAATTATTGTTTTGTTTTGTTTTGTTTACCACAAAAATATATTATGAGCCAGATTTATCCTATACTACCACAAAGATAAAGACACCATCACTTGTAAGTATATTACTGAAACAATAATACAAATTAATCCCATTCAACATCATCATAACTCGATCTGCAGTTCAACCATAAATCATCCATATCAGTCACTGCAACAACCTCCCTATCGCTATCGTCATAATCAGAGTAACTATTCTTCTTCACCGATCTCGCCGGAGGCACAGGATCATACATCGCCGAATTCGCTAACCTCTCCGCCTCAATAAGCCTCCGCCGCTCCTCCGACTTCTTCTCAATCGCCGTGAACACACTATCACC
>BJCO01350224.1:0-11357 GCA_018326465.1 Flaveria floridana | reverse complement strand
ACAAATCAAAATCAAAGGTAAACATAGTATCTAACGTTAAAGAATCAAACCGAATGATTAGAAACACTTGGAAAGCCTTAAAATCACCTCCGGGAACCTTCGGGAAGCCTTGGGGACGAATCTCACACTTGGGGATGACTTAGAATGAAAGATATCCCCAAAACACTAATTTTTTCGTCTTTTAAATGAGTTCAGCACGCGTGGCCACCGTAAGTCATATTTCCACCGTAAGTTACGGTGGAGGCCTTCTGCTACACTTTTTCATCAACCACCGTAAGTCATTTTTCCGCCGTAACTTATCGTGGACTGATTTTTTCAATTCTTGTTTTCTTCATATCTTCTTCGTTTGAACTCCATTTTCCTCCCCGTTTGCGGCCACGTTCTCATAATTAAATCCCCTTTCATCTCATCTATCATGGTCTTCACTTATCATCCTTATACATTCTTCAAAACCCCTCAAATGATTGTGTTTAACCTACAGAACATCAAATCATCGTAGTTAACTTATTCAATACAATCTCTTACACTTAACCACATTAAAGGCATTAAAGTTAACCAATTAACCATGATAAACCTCATTCGAAACCACGTACATCACATTCCCACACTTTTTTCTCGCTTGCCCTCAAGCGAGGTTGCTTTTAAGAATCAAGAATTCAAGTGAAAAATGGGTGAGCACATAGAAGCACACATACCAAACTAGATTAAGGTTCAAGGGCATACCTAATTCCCAAGTTAGCAATTATGACCCGTTAACAACCACAAACCTCTAACCCGCTGGACTGCCTAACTAAGATTCTCAACTCTAGGCAGCTCCCTTGCACATATCATACCCCTCACAATAAAGCTCTCCACTCGGTGTAATTTCTGGCTCGGCCAAAGATGCGCCGGTATTTATGAAGCACTCAAACAATAATGCAAACGGGTAAGCATAGGCTTGTAAGACAATCATCTCTCCACCCACTAACACAAGATACCACACTAATCATGAGGGCTTTTTAAAGGTTGTAATGTTAGGCTTAGGTTTAGGTAGGAGTAATTTGGGGTATAGTGACTAAAGTAATGGAAAACTTGAGTTAATTATTATATACTTCAAATCACAATCTTTTTCTCGTCTAATACCTCAGTCTTTCAACTTAACTATTTTGACAACATTTTCTTTTCTTTTCATTTATTTCTTTTTCTTTACTGTTTATTTTTTATTTTTTATTTTTTAATTTTTTATTTTTTTTTCACAACTTTCAAACATGAAGTCAGATCAAACTTAGTAATACAACTATCACCAAGTAACTCAAGTTCCATCACACGGGTGAACAAACAAAAAGGCTAAGCAGTAGGCTAATGGTTCAAGGGGTTTAGTGAAACAAGCGAATGGGTAAAGGTTCAAAATTGGCTACTACGGATAAATTTTAGGTAAGTGGGTCCTATGCGGATGTTTTATGGTTGATCCTAATGCCTCAATCATTTCAATGTGAATCCCAGTCTCGGGTTTCAATATGCACGCACCCCCCAAGTTCTACCACTTAGTAAGCATCATTGCACACTCAAAGGAGCAAATAGATATACTAATGTCAAATAATAGGCTTCTCACATATGGAAACAGTGGACTTGGGTTGCCGACATGACACGTGCAAGTTTACTACACCCAAAGTTTTCCACCCCTAGTTAGGCATTCCCTTTCCATTTTCCACAAACCAACCGGGTTTTATCATTTAGGGAATTAACCATGACCAAGAACCTTAACCAATGATTAGTATTTTTAGAGAAAAATGTTGAAAATTTTAAAATTTTGTCCAAATTTCCATTTCTCCAAAATGTGTGTAACGATGATTCCCCCATCCTCACACTTAGGATATATTGTCCCCAATGTATGGTTGTTTCAATTTCAACATGATTTCTTGTGATCTTTACCAATCCCCAAACATTCCCCCAAGTGCAAAAAAAATTAGCAAATAAAGTCAAAGAAAGTTCACATGGACCTGATGGTAGCTGATCTGATAGTGCTCTAATATTGTTATATGGAGACTCGTTAAATATGCTTCTAAAATTCCATGTGCTTACCCACACTTTCATATTTGCATCAGATAACTAAAAATAAAAAGACAAAACAAAAACTAATAATTATAAAACTCACTTTCGTAGGAATCACGGTTGCATTTAGCATATGCAACAAGCCTTTTAAACATCTCGATAGGCCTAAGTGGACGAGTGAATTCTCGTGAGGGTTTCTAGTGAACACACCTATAAAGTTCAAACAACTAAAAACATAAAAAAACCAAAATTACAAATATCTCAGGTTGCCTCCCAAGTAGCGCTAGGTTTTAGGTCTTCAGCCAGACCATATCTGTCACCACTCATGGTGGTCGAAAGTGGTGCTTGCCTTCTGAGAGTTCTATAACTGTTTGCTTTTGTTGATCTAGGGGGTTCCAAACGTCATCCAAACATGGACCGAACATTGTTTTCTTAACTTGAGCATTTTTAGGATCAGGTGGATCATCAACTTTTTTCTTCCATTTTGACTTCTCATGCTTTATTTCCATCTCCATCACTGGCTCTTTATTTTCTTTTGAATCTACAAAACTCTTTCCAGTCCCCCTGTTTATCCCTATCATACTTGAAACCATTATCAAAAGTTATGTGCTCGCTTACATGTGAAATGTAGGGAGGCACACACACGTTAGTCACATTTGTATCAAAAAGTTTATCATTAACAAGATAAGTGATCGCCTTGGAAAACACATTAAAAAGTAACTTGCGGGTTTCACATGTCATATCAATTGTTCAATCCTGACAGTTGATTTGAGCATTGGTAGTTGCCAAAAATGGTTGACCTAAAATAACCTTTGGTTGCTCGTTTGTTATCACTGGAGCATAGTCAAGCACCATAAAGTCCACCGGGTAGTAGAAATATCCTAACTTGATTATCACATCTTTTACCATCCCCCTAGGACGTTTGCAGGTCAAGTCAGCTAACACCACGGTAGTGTCAACCTCCTGTAAAGGGCCGAACTCATATTGATCATATAACACACCAGGCAAGATACTAACACCTGCCCCATAATCCAAGAGTGCCCTTTTTATCTTAAACTTTCCTACTTTGATTGGAATGATGGGCTCTCCTGGGTCACTATCTTCTACTCCATCGACTTCATTTTCCTTACCTGCAACTTGTTTTGATAAAAAAGTAAAGTCGTCAGTGATAATTTTAGAATTAGGGAGAATACTAACCGAATTAATGTGGACATTTTTCATGTTCTTTATGTTTGTCCCTTGATGTTGTGGATTTATGATCGTATCACTCGGTAGCTTCCTCGGATCTTTCCTAAGAGCTGCCACTTCTTATGCTAATTGACCAACTTGCTTGGATAGCACCTTATAGCTCTTATCTCTCACCTCATTTGATCTTTTAATCTCTTTCATAAACTCCAGAAGTTCACTGTTCGTTGGCTCTGCATTTCCTCCTGATCCACCATGGTCTTGGTTATTCTGGTAGTTCCTCCGACCACCCATGTTATAGGTTCCTTGATTGAAATGACGACCCTGAGCCATTGACCTGTTCTGATTTGCTGATGTGAAGGACCTTGAAAATTTGGATTCAACTGGTTGTCTGGGTTACCATACCTCAAATTAGGGTGATTCTTCATACCGGGATGATAGGTATTATTATTAGTATTGTTGTATGGCCGCCTATCTCCCTGTATATAATTCACCTCTTTCAACCCCTCATCAAACTCTGGACAATCTCTAGCAATGTGTCCAGCTTCACCACATCCCTGGCATATAGTAAAGGAACTTGTAGCCTTTACTGTAGCCTTTCCAGTTGATTGTCCCAACCTAGAAGACCTCCTATCTGAATCATCAGCCACATTCCTCGATTTCGTACGAGACCGAGCTTGTATTTTTGAATGTATACTCATCCATTCCAGTAACTCCCAGTCATCATCCTTAGTATTAGTCATGAAGGTTCCTGCACTTGTTGAATTCACATCTCTCACATCTTTGGCAGATAACCCATCATAAAATGAAGAAATCAACTCCCATTGAGGAATGTCATGATATGGACAAGTTCTCAACAACTCTTTGAACCTTGTCCAAGCTTCATGGAATGGCTCATTTTGTTGTTGACTGAATGTCCGAATGGCGGTTCTAGCCTCACTTGTCTTTTGTGGTGTATAATATTCCTTTAAGAACGCCTGCTGCGTTTGCTCCCAAGTATAAATGCTAGCAGCAGGTAGTGAGTGAAACCACTTTTTCGCACTTCCTTTCAATGTAAACTGGAATAAAACCAACATCACTTCTTCAGGTGTAAAACCTTGTGCCCTAATGGTCTCACAAATGGCACTAAACTCATTCAGATGCAAGTAAGGTTCTTCCTTGGATAGCCCATGAAACTCTAGAAGAATAGCCAGGCTATTAGATCTAATCTCAAATGACCTCCATCTAACTTGTGGCCTAACTATGGGTGATACAGCTCCAGCTATGGTGGGGCGAAAATGGCTATCAACCCCTTGAACAATGGCTTGGTAGGGTTGATGCCCGGGGTTTCGATTCGCCCGAGGTAATTCTTGCCTTTGACCTTGACCTCGGCCTTGATTCTGCCTTTGCTGCCTAGGTTGTTCATTCTGTCTGTATTGACCTTGGTAGTGATTGGGATCATTGTATAGCACCTCATCTTCAGCATGTTCATCTTCATATCTATCACTTCGTCCTTCTATGTCATCATCCCAAGTATGGATGCTCAATCTGTCAAATCTATCCTCTTCAGCCTCGAACCTATTATCCCCCCTTTGACGTCTCAGATTCTGCCTTGGAGGTCCTTGTTGGTATGGGTTCTGTCTTAGTTGAGGGTAGGGATTTTGTCTCTAGGGTGGCGGGTTTTGGGCAATTGGGTTTTGTGCTTGTGGATATGGTAATGGGTCACTTGTATGGTTTAGTAGAGGTTGGTTTTATGGTGGATTTGGCAACTGGTCATTGGGTGGGTTTTGATTGGGTGGTGGTGGTGGGTTTTCCATCTTACTATTCCTGACTGCACATGTTGCTTGAATTTTTGAACAAGATTGTGCTCGGTTTCTTCGAGTGGTCTTTTCAACTTCTGGATCGAAAATTAACGGAGACTTGTTCCTTGCGTATCGGGTATGCATGCACGGAGCTGTCACCTGCACACACAAGCACACCTAGCGTAACAAAGAAAAGAGAATAAATAAAATAAGCAAAACAAATAAAAATTTAAACTTGACACTTTGCGCACTAATTCCCTGGCAACGGCGCCATTTTGATATCGGTTTGTCAGGCCTAATCAAAAACAATTTATAAGGTTCTAAACTCACCTAAGATAGCTAGGGTAAGTCGGGTCGATCCACAGGGAATATGTGGAAGGTGTAGTTTAAATCCAAAAGTTTAAAGCTTGATTATAAAAACTTAATTAGAATGACTAATTGCAAAAAGTAATGAACTTTATGAGTAATTGAATTGCAAACAATCATGTGAAAAGGTAATCTTCTCCGGATTCAGGTTTACAACTTAGATTTGTTTTGATATTTAAATACAGTTACATAGACATAACCGGGTTGATTTAATTAAAGACAATAGATTGAATGAGACCGTTGTTAAAGAACTACTCGAATCATATCCTATGTTTGTATTACCCAATCCCATCCAAAATTGACGTTTACAGATGAAAAGAAATCTAAAACAATCAACACCAGAACAACCGAATTGAAGGAAACACACGTATTTTAGAATCTTTAAACAATAAATAATGTTACTCGGCTTAACTTGCCGTGTTCAAACATTAACTCAACCAAAAACCATCAAGAACAAGTCATAGTGTAAACCCTAATCACCCGGAGAAGATCACGGGTGGATTAACCGGACATAGCAACGAAAAACAAATCAAAATCAATGGTAAACATAGTATCTAAAGTTAAAGAATCAAACCGAATGATTAGAAACACTTGGAAAGCCTTAAAATCACCTCCGGGAACCTTCGCGAAGCCTTGGGGTCGAATCTCACACTTGGGGACGACTTAGAATGAAAGATATCCCAAAAACCCTAATTTTTTCGTCTTTTAAATGAGTTCAGCACGCGTGGGCACCGTAAGTCATATTTCCACCATAAGTTACGATGGAGGCCTTCTGCTGCACTTTTTCATCAACCACCGTAAGTCATTTTTCCGCCGTAACTTATGGTGGACTGATTTTTCCAATTCATGTTTTCTTCATATCTTCTTCGTTCGAACTCCATTTTCCTCCCTGTTTGCGGCCACGTTCTCGTAATTAAATCCCCTTTCATCGCATCTATCATGGTCTTCACTTATCATCCTTATGCATTATTCAAAACCCCTCAAATGATTGCGTTTAACCTACAAAACATCAAATCATCGTAGTTAACTTATTCAACACAATCTCTTACACTTAACCACATTAAATGCATTAAATTTAACCAATTAACCATGATAAACCTCATTCCAAACCCCATACATCACTAGGTGACTGGGTCATCTTCGTGCACAATGTTCAGGGTCTATTTGTAGACCCTAGGCCCAACATCAGCTTCGTGCATAATGTTCGGGGTATTGTACATTGGTTCGGATGAAAGGGAGAGATGACATGCCCTAGGTGACTGGTTCAGCTTCGTGCACAATGTTCAGGGTCTATTTGTAGACCTCAGGCCCCGCATCCGCTTCATGCATAATGTTCAGTGTATTGTACATCAATCCGTAAGAAAGTAAAAGATGATGAAAAGTATGAAAAGAAAGTATGAGAATGAAAGTAAAGGATAGTGAAAAGTACAAAACGAAAGCATGTATACGAAAGAGAATGTTAATAAAATGAAGGAAACAAAAGTATGTATATGATGAAGAAAGATAGCTATGAAAGTAGAAAAGGACGAAACGAATGATAAATATAGTATGAATGTATGTATGATGTGTGTTCACTTACAAAAGTAATGTATAGTATTTGACAAGTTTATTTTCATATATAAAACACACAAGGTATTTTTAATACTTCCAAAACTAGAACTCACTTAGCATCGCTAACTTTTATGCATTTTCAGTTGGCAGGTAATGATGCTGAGGATGGCTTAGTTGCTAGAGCTATTGGATAAGGGGTTCATTCGACTAAGTATCTCCACATGGGGTACTCCGGTCTTGTTCATAAATAAGAAGGATGGTAGAATGCATATGTACATCGACTACCAAGAGCTGAACAAGTTGATGGCAAGGAATCGGTACCCGTTACCGAGGATTGATGATTTGTTTGATCAGCTCTAAGGTGCCAGTTGGTTCTCGAGGATAGATCTTTGGGCTGGTTACCATCAGTTGAAGGTGAAGGAGCAGGACATTCCTAAGGCATCATTTCGTATGCATGACGGATACTACGAATTTCTCGTGATGTCCTCTGGTTTAACCAACGAGCCAGCTGCTTTTATGGATTTGATGAATCGGGTGTGTCGGTCGATGTTGGCTAAATCAGTGATTGAGATCATTGATGATATCCTGATTTATTCAAAGAGTGATGAGGAGCATGCCGGTCACATTCTTGAGGTACTAGAGACGCTTAGAAAGGAGAAACTGTATGCCAAGTTCTCCAAATGTGCATTCTGGTTGCGCGAAGTTTAGTTTCTAGGTCTTGTGGTGAATCCCAAAGGGATCATGGTATACCTGGTGAAAGTGGAGGCGGTGATGCAATGGAAATCTCCAAATACACCATCTGAGATTCGTAGCTTCTTGGGTTTGGCGGGTTATTACAGGAGATTCATCCAAGACATCTCTAAAATAGCTTCTCCGTCAACCAAGCTAACTCGTAAGGATATGAAGTTTGTATGGGGTCTAGAGCAGGAGAGAGCTTTCGAAGAGCTAAAGACGAGGTTGATGCAAGCTCCAGTTTTGACGTTACCCGAAGGAAGCGAAGACTTGGTGGTCTATTCGGATGCTTCTTATTCGGAATTAGGTTGCGTGTTGATGCAACGGGGGAAAGTTATATCCTATGCATCCCGATAATTGAAGATTCACGAGGCTAACTAAACTATCCACGATTTGGAGCTAGCGGCAGTGGTCTTCACGTTGAAGATTTAGAGGCACTACTTGTACGGGACGAAGTGTACCACTGTCCATAAGAGCTTGAAGTACTTCTTCGAGTAGAAGGACCTCAACATGAGGCAAAGGAGATGGTTGGAGCTCATCAAGTATTACGATTGTGAGATCCATTACCATCCGGGTAAGGCCAACGCATTGTGTTGGACCAAAAGAACCAATGAGCCAGATCAGAAAAACCTTTAAGTCCCACAAGACATCATAACAACTGCTGAAGGCATCATCAGCTGTTTGACAAAGACTGAAGACTTCAACAACTGAAGACTAAAGTACTGAAGATCAACAGCTGAAGACTAAAGTGCTGAAGACTTCAACAGCTGAAGACTAAAGTACTGAATATCAACAGCTGAAGACTAAAGCACTGAAGACCATCAACTGAAGTACAAAGACTGAAGACAAAGACTGAAGACATCAGCTGATGACAACAGCTGATGACAACAACTGAAGACATCAGCTGATGACAACAACTGAAGACATCAGCTGATACATCAACTGAAGTTAAAGTCTGAAGTCTAAGTACTGATGCCTTCAGACTTTGTCATAACAGCTGAAGAAGTATTCTTTAGTTGTTATGATGGTTTCCTTTTCAGTCTTTTCTTTTCATTAGTTTCATTTGTATTTCAGTACTTGTAAAATGACTGAAGAGCATGTTCTTCAGTCGTTGTAGTTTCAGTAGTTTCTTATCAGTAGTTGTAGTTATAGTTAACACTTAGGCTTTTTGTAAGAAGATGTCAGTTGTTTGACATCTTTAGTAGTTGTGTTAACTCTTCAGTAGTTGTGTTCATTTCAGTAGTTTGTTGAATAACAGTTAGATGTCACTATCAAGTGACATCAGCTGACATCATCTTTCCCTATAAAAGGCAAGATGACCTAATTGTAATGTGGCCGATGCAAGTATTGAATGAAATACATCTTTTGTGCAGAAACTCTCTCTTATTCTATAACCGTACTGTTACATTGATAAATCTATTGTGTTCTTGTTTGAATTTGCCTAATTCGTATGCTAATTCCGCTGCAAACTAAATCTAATTGATCAAACTAGATGCTGAGATCCTTTCATAGTGGCTGATGCCCTTAGTCGAAAGAAGAGACCCAAGATGATTCGGGTGAAAGCGTACCAGTTGGTCATGACCGCTGATGTGATGAAACAGGTCAAGGAGTTTCAGGATGAAGCGCTTAAGGGAGATCGGATTAATTCCGATCGTATGAAGGGTCTAGTCATAGAATTGGGTGAGAACACTCTTGGTGTTAGAACCCGATCTGGACAGATATGGTACCTTGTCATGGGGATCTATGGGGAAAGATCATGGATGAGGCCCATAAGAGTCAATACTCAATTCATCCCGGTGCCACGAAGATCTATCAGGATATGAAGACAAATTATTGGTGGCTGGGAATGAAGCGTAATATGGCGGAGTACGTGAGCAAGTGCCTTACTTGTTTACAAGTGAAGGCGGGGCATCAGAAGCCATACAGGAAAATTCAACTTTTGGATATACCCGAGTGGAAATGGGAGCAGATCAACACGGACTTCATAACATAGTTGCCATGCATGGTAAGGGGCTACGATGCTATATGGGTGATAGTCGACCGATTGATGAAGAGTGCTCATTTTCTTCCGACTCATGAGACGTAATCATCTGAGCGATTGGCGGACTTGTTTATCAAGGAGATTGTAGCTCGCCATGGTGTACTGGTGTCTATTGTGTCTGACCGTGACACTTGGTTTATATCGAAGTTTTGGAAGAGATTCCACGATACGATGGAGACGAGGTTACATATCAGTACAGCCTACCATCCGTAGACTGGTGGTCAGTCAGAGCGGACCATTCAGACGCTGGAAGATATGCTTCGGGCATGCGTCATTAATTTTGGCGGAAGTTGGGACGAGCATTTACCGTTAGCTGAGTTCTCATATAACAACATTTAAGGTTTATTTGTAAGGCTAATGCAACCTAAACACTCAGAGTGTCTCCTGCATGCATGCACAAGGTACTGAAGTGGAATGCTTCGGAAGTTTCACACGCTACCTTAGAAATTACTCCAAGTGTGAAATCTTCTGAAGCCAAGACCAATATATTCCGAAGCCAAAGATGAAGTCTTCTAAAGCTTCAAAGACAAAGTCTTCTGAAACCAACTATTGAAGACAGATTTCTTCCGAAGACTTTTTGATCACATGCTTTATCTGATGTACTTTTTACATAAAGCTGGACCCCTTTCCGCTGCAACTCTGATATGACACCAACTTTACAGTAGTTGGTGAAAGGTCCATGCTTTTGGTAACTGTACATTGAGGTCTTGAGTCTGTAACTTTGCACTTTATGTACTTTATCCTTTTTGTAATATATTAGGATGTGAGCTATGGCATGTCATAGTCATTAGTCAAAAGGCAATCTAACTTTTGACTCTACATTGATTTTGTTGTCTAGATCATGTATCCAGCTGGCCTTCAAAGTATGGCTGGCTGTAGGTTGTAGTATAAGTATCTCTGGTCTTTGTATCTTATTAAGAACCTTGGAGACATTTGTAAGGAACTAGAGAGCAATATACATCAACCTTAAAAACCAATTACTTGTGTTGTTCTTGTTCTGTCTCATATACACTTATGTTTCTTAGTTCTCAAAACTAACTTTCCTAGTTCCCTATTTAAATTGTTAAGTGTTGTTACACACTCTCCTCTTTGTGTTGTTGTGTTGTAAGTGCATACCCTTTAACGGTCGTGCCATTGGTATCAGAGCATTTAAGGCTCTTGATATAAGATCTCACCATCTTAAGATCCCTCACACACACAAAATACTTAACTCTTTAAATGGCAGCTATCTCTAAAGCTGATATGGAAACTGGAACCATGACAAAGTCCCCACTGATCACTCTTGATGACTTTGACACTTGGTGCCAAATAATGGAAGGCTTTATTAAGTGTCAAGACTCAAGAATGTGGGAATCTGTTGTCACTGGACCTTACATACCCAGCACCTCTTTAGCTGCTGCTGGAGGTGGTATGATCCCCAAGGATGTGGCTAACTACCCAGATGAAGATAGAAAGAGAGTAGAAATTGATCAAAAGTCCATGACAGCCCTTCAGAATGCTCTTCCAAACTCTGTATACAGAGGTTTCAAGAAATGCAAAACAACTAAGCAGCTGTGGGATGCACTAAACTAATGTTTGAGGGTTCCACTAAAGCCAAGGAGAACAAGAAGGATATCTTGAAGCAGCAGTTTGAAAATTTCACCTTCAAAACAGGTGAGACCATGACTCAA